>JAPYZL010083100.1:0-25821 GCA_030522825.1 Platygaster orseoliae
CCCACGTTCCACGCAAAAAAAGTGGCCATTTTTTTTGTACATGCACGGGAAAAAATATTGTATGTTACATGGGAGAAAGAGAATGATGCTAACGAGTGCAAAGTTGGGCACGAGCGGCAGTGAGTGCCCAAACGCACGAGTTGGAATCATTCTCTTTCTCCCTTGTAGCATAAATATCTATTTTTTCATGGCAAACTGTTCAAACAGTTTTGAAGATGAAATGTTCCCTTTGTACCTTAATTGTGCTTAGGCATACAAGCTTTCAAAAAAAACTATAGCACACCTACCATTGTTTTTTTAACATCAATATAATGCATTGTTATAAACAAATTCATTTTTTCCGAACTTGGAACTATTTTTTGTCGATTATTTTGTCGATAAATTTTTTAAAAATGTTTATCAATATGCATGCAAAACTTTGGAGTGGAGAAATGAAAATTGTAGGTGTAACGAATTTTCTCAATCTGCCCTGCACATTGCAGCAAGCGAGTTACTGCGCACACTTTGAAAGCAGGTAATGGTGTACAGAATAAGTTCACTTATGGGCAGTGTTTATGTCAAAATTTCTATTTGCTCATGTTAACTCTTAAATTTTACAACTTGGCCTTGTTCTCCATTGTTTATAATAGTATTTTTTTTTTTCAATTATTTTACAATACAAGTATAAAAAAACTTCACTTTGTCAATCATTTTTATCATCACATCAGCAAAAAATCTTCTTTGAAAAATATGTCAATGATGTACAGGTGTACGAAAGATTATGAAGAATCAGAAAACTTTCTCAAAAGTCGTTTTGAAAAGTGCAAAACGATCGCTGGCACACACGGCTTCCATTCAGTTGAGCCAGGTAACAACTTCAATTTGAAAGTGAAAATATTCTCTTTTTCCTCTAATTTCAAAATTGTCAGCTTTTACAAAAATGAAAAATCAGGAAACAAACGCCCCCCCAAAAAAAATGATTGACTAAGTGAAGTTTTTTTATGCTTTTATTGTAAAATAATTGAAAAAAAATAAAATCATTATTATAAACAATAAAGAACAAGGCCAAGTTGTAAAATGCAAGTGTTACCATAAACAAATAAAAATTTTGACATAAACACTGCCCATAAGTGAACTTATTCTGTACACCATTCCCAAGTTTGGAAAAAATGAATTTGTTTATAACAATGCACTATATTGTTGTTAAAGAAAAACAACGGTAGGTATGCTATAGTTTTCTGGAAAGCTTGTACGCCTAGGCATAATTAAGGTACAAAGGGAACATTTCATTTTCAAAACTGTTTTAACAGTTTGCCATAAAAAAAAGTCTTTTTACAGACTACGAAACTTCGAAAAATCATATTTCGAAATTTTCAAGTATCACATTGAAAAAAAAAATACGTGTTGATTATTTTCGATCTGAAAAAACGAAAAAAAATGTTGTCTGTAAATGTTCTATGAAATGACCCATATATTTTTTCTTTTTGTTTAGTTTTAAACGTTGGAACTTCAGGTATACTTTTCAAACTTAAATAGAATTCATGATTCTTAATTTCATGAACTAAAAAAAAACAGCGATCCTGATTTTAGAAGGATTAGAATTACAAATGTTTAGCTAAGATAATGTAGAAAAAAGAAATTTGAGAAACTGTTTTGACTCAATAACTAAAAAAAAAAAAATAACAATAACTTATGAAAATGTTGAAAATCTAAAAAGAAACTCATAAAAATACCAAAAAAGATTTCAAATCATAAAAAAACTGAAGAAATACTAAAAGTATTAGAAATTTTAAAGAAAGTTTTTCTGGAAAATCTGAACAAATACGTATGATCTATAAAACTTGGATTTCTAGACGCCATTGAATTCTTAAAAAATGTATAGAAAAATTAAGAGAAATCCAGAAATCCATAAGAATAGTGTAAAATGCTACAAAATCTTATTAACACTTTTAAAATTACGAAAAAACAAAAAATCTAAAAGATTTTCAATATCTACTTAGATCTTATTTTTCTAAACGTCTTTAAAAACACTGAAAATCTATGGAAATTAGAACTATTATAGAGCATCGAATTTTAGAAATTTACATAGTAATCTACAAATAAGTTAGAAATCTGTAAAAGTACTAGAAAATCATAATCGTTATGAATTTCAATACTTTAGCATCAAATTCTAGAAATCTTTAGAGTGAGTCACAGAAATGCAATAAATCTATAAAAATACCAAAAAATTACTATTAAAATTGTACCTATAAATAACATAAAATACTGAAATTGAAGAAAATTTTACATCACTTTCAAAATAGATTTTTTTTTGTATTTTATGATTTTGAATTTTTGGCGATCTAGTTTCAATAAGTAGATTTTTTAATTTTATGAATTTCGGAGTTTCATAAATTTTAGATTCTATAGTCTACAATTTTTCATACATATATATTCAGTACAATAGAACTCGATTTTTGTGATTTTTAAGTCACTTAGGTTAGAATTCGTCTGTTTTAAAAATTTTTAGTATTTTTTCATATTATCTCATTATGTATACAACATGAGTAATTTTCTAATATTATAAATTTCTGTATAATAGCTTCCTGAAATTCGATGCACTACGAATCAAAGTGTTATAAAATTTTTTAACGTTTCAAAGACAAAAAAAATAATATCAAGACAGATTTTTTCAAAAAAAAAAAAAAACCTTACTGAAAATTTTTTCTGTCTACGCCCCTGCCCTTAATTATTTAATAGATGCTTTTATCTCGATTCAACTATTGTTATGAAAAAATAATTTTTTTTTAAAGGAAATTGCAATTTTATCGCTTCTTGATAAGAATACTGAAACACGTATTTTTTTTTTAATAAAAAAAAATGTTTCTTCAAACTCAAATTTACGTTTAAAGGGGTGTTCTACCTTTTGGCCTCGTTTTTGATACTGTTTTTTGAAAATGAATTGCAGGGAAACCAATAATGCAATCGATGTGCAATTCTTTACATTTAACTTATTTATTTATATACTTTCAACAGAAATTTTACTGGAATTTTGCTGTCTCCAATTTAACCATGATTTGACCTTGAAATATTCCTTACGAAAAATATGTATTTAAAAGGTTGACACGATTCAGCTAATGAAAGTCGTCTGAAACAATAAAACCAAAATGATTCAGTTTTTTTATGATTTTGACTATCATCTGACTATTTCAAAAATTTTTACATCTATTCTTGACCTTGAAAACGTGGAAATTTGTTTTTTTTTTTGTTCACTATTCCGTGAGATTTTCAAATCTTGAAAATTCTTTGTGTCAAACGATAGCCAAAGTCATAAAAAAACTGAATCATTTTAGGTTTTTTGTTTCAGACGACTTTCATGAGCTAAATTGTGTCAACCGTTTTGTTATACACGTTTCGTAAGGGATATTTCAAGGTCAAATTACGGCCAAATTGGAGACAGTAAAATTTCTGTTGAAAGTATATAAATAAGTTAAATGTAAAAAATTGCATTATTGGTTTTCCTCCAATTCATTTTCAAAAAACAGTATCAAAAACTCTGTTAAATGTAAAATCTTTTCAACAGTGACGACGACTACATAAATCAACCAGCGATGGAAACGATTCGAAGGATCAAACTTTACAGCAACAGCTTAGCTTCTTATGGGAAATCTCCATATCTGTACCCCATGTACGGTTTGGGCGAACTTCCCCAGGGTTTCGCTCGCCTCAGCGCAATTTACGGAGGCACGTACATGCTCGACAAACCCATCGACGAAATTGTCGTTAAAGATGGAAAGGTTTGTGCAGTGAAAATTATGAATACAAGGAAAAGTTTTCCTCGCAGTTATTATTAAATGAAAGGCTTTCCTCGGGAGCATGATAATTCAGCCAAACCCAAACGATAAAAGTTCCTGGACGAGAAGATATTTAACGAGTTAATGGCTCCTGAAAAAGAATGTAAATGCGCTGTTGTGTATTTGTACCGTCACGGGCTATATAAATCGAGAAGAGACGAAAACAGTTAGACCATGAAAAAAAAGGAGAAAGTTGGTCGTTGACCTGAATGAACAGTGAACTAAAGTGCACTGTATAAAAAAAATATATTGAAAGCGATTTCCCTTTCAGAAAATAAAGTATTGTGGAATTGTGAAGATTGTGTATTAAATTTTATAGGTGGTGAGGTAAAAATTGCAGATGTAAATGTAGAAAAAATAAGGGATTGGTTATTTTTTGATTAAAAATGAATATTTTGGGAAACTTTTGGATGTCGAATAGAAATTTATCAATTTTTCTTTACAGTACTGCAGATTGTTGTTAATGGACAAATTTTGTTTTTAAACAATTTAATTTTACGAATCATCACTCATAAAATTAAATAAAATGTTGGTATTATTTAAAAATCGATAAACAATAGGTAATATAATATTTTAAAGTTTATATTTTCTCGATGAGAATTTATAGAAATTGAATTTGCTACAATCAAGTTGACTAGTGAATTAAATAAAATTCTGATTTATAATATTTAAATCTGAATAAATACGCTATATAATCTAAATAAAATATAATAATAGTAATAATAATAATAATAATAATAATAATAAATAATCTGAATAAATAAATAAAAGTAAATAAATTAAATAAAATAACCATGAACTAAAATTCGATGAATACATTTCTGGATTTAAAATTCGATTGCAAAATATGTGAATAGTTGAAATATTTACATTTTTTAATTAAACAATTTTATAAATTAACTTAATAAAAATAATAATAAGATTTTATCATTTCGAAGTACGATTTTTTTACCGAGTTGATTACAAAATAAATTTGAAAAAAAGGCTAAAATTGAAAAAATTGAAAACAGTTATGGCTATAGATTTGATTAATGAAAAATAGAAATTTTGGAAATTGTTTATATGTTGCTTAAAAAAATGCAATTGACTGTATTCTTGCAAATTTCTCTTAATAATTGAAAAAATTTCTACTCACTATTATTATTTAGTGGATAATTCATAATTTTTTGAAAAAAATTTTTTTTATCAAATTTACTGCAGAGTAAAAAATCTGAAAAATTGGGAAACTAATGAATGAAAAATATCTATTTTAATAATTTAGGTTTTTTCACTTTAAGTTTTTTGCGAATTAGAGAAAATATGAAATTAAAAAAAAAAGCAATAACATTATGTGAACTGAGAAACATAAAAGGGTAAATATCTGATTATTTAATACCTTGAAAATAAAAGCTAATTTCTAGAGCTACATAATCTTTACTTTTTGACTGGTTTCATTGAAATGAAGATTTTACAATCGCCCAGTGAAATATATCATTAAATGCAGGCACGCATTATCTCAAGTTATGAACAATTCAGGGAATAAGAAATGGTTTTTTTCCAGGTCGTTGGCGTTCGTTCAGGCGATGAAACAGCCACGTGTTCCCAAGTTTTCTGCGATCCTACGTACGTCCCTGACCGAGTCGAGAAAAAAGGCCAGGTGATACGCTGCATTTGCCTTTTGGATCATCCGATTCCCAACACCAATGAAGCGCTTTCCACTCAAATCATCATTCCTCAGAAGCAGGTAAGAATCATTTAACAATGCGTCATGTGACTGTCATCAATAAGGAATCATGCACTTAATACGTCACATGATCAAAGAGGAGGGAGGGGGTCAGTGATTTGTCACAAAGTGTAACATAGAATGAGGGAAGGGGAAGCTGTCGCGTCACGTCACACATTGTTGCATATGCTGTACATTCACAAATTTTATTTGTTACATGATTAAGCTCGTTTATCCTCTTTGGTTTTATAAATTGGTAACAGTAACTTTTCTGTTGAGGGGAGAGTCTAAAATGGCTCTAAAAGTGTGTGACTTATGTGCACAGCCCCTAAATAAATGATAAAACGTGACGAATTCCGGTGCATCCACTTCTGTTGCATTAAATATCGTTACATTTTTTTGTTTTCAGGTCAATCGCAAGTCGGACATTTACGTGTCCATGGTGTCGTACACGCATCAAGTGGCAGCCAAGGGATGGTTCATCGCCATGGTCTCGACGACAGTGGAAACGACCAACCCAGAGTTGGAAATCAAGCCCGGCCTCGACCTCTTGGGGCCCATTAAGCAAAAGTTCGTGCAGGTCTCGGATTACCTGGTGCCCAAGGACAACGGCACCGAGAGCAAGATTTTCATTTCCACGAGTTACGACGCCAGCTCTCACTTCGAGACAACCTGTCTCGATGTCCTCGATATCTTCAAACGCGCTACCGGTGAAAAGTTTGACTTTACGAAAATGAAGGTACTCAGCGACGAAGAACAGCAGTAACGACGCAAGCTCGACTTTTGGAACAACGACCTCGGCTCAGAAGTGAAATTCTTTGTGTGTTTAAGTTATGAATTGAAAGTTTTTAGGGTGAACGAAGTTGATTCGGATTTGAAAAAATTGATAAAAAATTATGATTATAAATAAAACATGGTTGAAATAATATTTACTATAATTTGAATAAATGTTAATAACATGAATTAATTTTTTTCAGTTTTACGACGGGGATCTTCCTGGAGGCAGGATTCTAGAGAGAAAAAGGGTAGGGGAAATACTGACCAAGGTCACGAGCGTTATTTTTTCAAGGATCGATGTCTTGGCGTCGGGGGCTATCAACTAGACGAATTCACAGCGAGTTTAAGTAGAAAATATCTTTACTTTTGTCGCCTTCGGCATCAATTTTCGTTACCTTTACTGGACTATACTTGGAAATTTGGGTTTTTTATCTGCGAGAGAGAGAATGACATTTACAGAGCATTTTTTACGAACGGTTAGTTTTTTTTTTTGGTAGAGTATCGAATTTTATTTCTTTTGGAATTTTAAGAATGTATACATGTTTTACAGAGTTGTTTAACGTTTAAATAAATTAATAATTGTGGCTGTAATTAGATTGGGCTTTCTTCATTTATTCTCCTCTCTAGGGTCAAGGTTTTTCTTTTAATTATGTCTGCCAAATAGAAAAAAAAATGATAAAATATCGAGGATTCGCGTAGTATGCATTGCATTCCAATCCCGAGATAAAGTGAAGGTCAAGTCACAATAATTGTGGCACAATTTTAAAATTTCTCGAGATATATTTACTTTTAAGATATTGGGATTTCCGAGCCGTTTTACATATCGACAAAGCATTTATTTTCCATGGCCAACGATGATGTGCTTCAAATTATGTGCAATTTCCGCTTCCGTAATGTACCTTCAATTAACTTTGTAATGACTGTTTAAAAGAAATTACTATGTAAAAAATTGTTTCGAAATAAATCAAGAAATGTGAATAAATGAAACGTCTCGTTTAAAAAAGAATCGAAATACTTTATTTTTGTACAAGAGTGTGAAAATACTTGGGCGTCCAGCGCCGATGAAAACGTTTTTTTAAGAACGTGAAATTCAGTCTTGGAGTAATTGCAGCAAATAGAGTTTGTTGTTGCGACAACCAACGACGATGCGATCCTCGTGGAGTGCGGGTGAAGAGTAAATTTCCCCGCCAAGTTGAATACGGGCGATGATCCAGCCTTTTTCGAAGTCGAGGACGTAGACTACGCCCTGGGAGTCGGCGACGACGACGAGATTGCCCTCGCACCAGGGCGTACACGAGGAGTGACTTCCAAGCTTAACCTTGTATTTCTGGACAGGGAGCTTGAATTTCTCGTCACACTCGATCCGGAAGAAAGTGTCCTTAGCCATGAAGCAAATGCTTTCTAGGTTCGTTCTTGGGTCCTTATGCACGACGAGGTAAGAAAATATGCTCAGTTTTGTTGAGAAACGCCAAACCTGAAAAACCCGGATTTTCGTTGTTCAGATTTTCCAGAAAAAGTTCTTTCATATAGAATTCAATTACTTTTAGTATTTTTTCAGAGTTTGTATAATTCGAAAGATTTCATAGTTTATTTTTATTAATGTCTATCTAGATTTATAGAATTCAATGCTCCAGAGCCCAAAGTTTTTCAGATTTTTAGAATTTTAGTAGATTCTAGTTATTTCACATCAATCCCTGGGCTGTGACAAATTATCAAATTTTTATTTCATATGTTATTCTAGCTAAATACTAATTATCAGAATTTTGTTGGAGAAAAATTTTCCTGAAATAAGAATTATTGTTATTTTTGAGTCAGCAAAACTATTGTTCAATGACTTTCAATATTTGTGAATAATTATAAGTGATTCTTCAAAAATATTAATTTCGTAAGAGTGATGTGACGTTTGTGGGGAAAGACAATGATTATGAAAAAGTAAGGGAATCACCTCAACATCTTTCAAAGGGTTGAAGCAAAACAAGGTTCCATCGACGATGCCGTAAATAACGTCTCCATTCTGAAGAATCGCTGGAGATGAAAAAATAGCGTTCGGAAGTTTACGGCGCCAAACCATACGACCCGTTTCTCTTTCCAGTGCGGCGCAATAACCATCCAGAGTCCCGACAAAGAGTTGGTCTCTTTCAGGGTTATATCTTGGTTCAGCCAAAATAGTTCCGTCGCTTACGTGTGTTTGCCAGTTTTCCTTCCCGGTCTGAAAACCAAGTCAAATTTATCATCTTAATGTCTTTGTCCTGTGATTATTGCAATGTCTTTCAAAATTTTGTTAGCCTTATATTTTTGTACTTGGTGATTAATGGAGTGAAAAAGATGATCATGAGATCCAATAAAAACAGCGTTATTCCGGGCACAGGCAAGAGCTGAAGATCGCACGGAATCTCCTGTTTTGAATTTCCAAAAAATATCGCCAGTTTTCAGATTCAGGCAGTAGATGTTGTGGTCGTGACACCCTGTTGAAAAGGAACGAATTTTTCTGTTTTAAATTTATAATTTTAATTGTTTCCGATTCTCTTACTTCTACTCTACTTTAAATACTATTTCAATTAAAAATAAATTCATAAGTCGAAATTAAAATTCATCAAAGACAGTTTTATTATCCATTTTTTTTTTCTTTTTTGCGTACCTACGACAGCGCGAAAATTGTCGAGAACGCAAATCGAAGCTTCGACTCGATCTTTTAATGTCACGTAATACTTTTCACTTCCATCCAAAGAAACTGTGCAAATCATTCCCGAATGTGATCCCACAGTTACATAGATTTGACTGAAAAAAAAGGAAATATCAATAAACCATGTTTTTCCCTCCAAAAAAATGTTGAAACAGAACAATTAAAAAATTGCTGTTTCGGACCTCTCGCATTTAAAAATGGTCGGCGACCCATCGATGCATTTTCCCAAATCCACCGTTTCCAAGATCTTCAAACTTCCGGCTTTCGGATAAAACAACGGCTTGTGCGTTTGTCCCCTGCATTTTTGCCAGGAAAATCGCTGCCTTTTGATAGGGAAACTTCCCTGACTTTCCTCGGACTTGACAGGAACATCCACTTGTTTTTCTTGAGTACCCTTTGACACAAAATCCAAAAACTCTTCGAAATTCGAGTTCTGCAAAAGCAGGGTCAAAATTTCCTCGGGCTTGGTCTTGTACAAACTCGAAACAGCGTTCGAAAGCTGAAGCGCCAACACGGAATTTCCTCCAGCGGCGAGAAAACCGAAATTTTCATCGGAATTCAAATGCTCTCGCCACAAATCTCGCAGAATTTCCCTAACATTTTCCATGGGTCGCGCTCTTCTCTCGCAAATGTCCAAAAGACTAGATTTGCAGATTTTTCCGTGCTCGGTTAGCGGAAAATCGGCCATGAAGTGGATCTTGTCGGGTCGGAAAGTTTCGGGAAAAGTGTCGAGGAGGGAGTAAAGCCCGGGAAATTTAGTGGAGGGGGAAATCGAGACGAGGCAAAGGTGGAGTTTGTGCTCGTTTTCGTTCCAAATGGCGACGGATTTTTGGATTGAGGGCAGAGTAAGCACGAGGTTTTCGATTTCGGTCAAGTTGACTTTGGTCCCGAAACGTTTGATGATGCAGTCGCGCCGGCCGATGTAGAAAATGTTTCCGGTTAAGTCTACCTGGAAAATTGAGTTTCAAAAATGGCGTGGTTTCAGTTATATTGAAAATGAAATTGAATCTGAGAGTCAAAAAATTACTCGAACAACGTCACCGCTATCCCTGAAAAACGGTTTTGCGAATGCCCCATCAAGCACGAAATCTTCGTCGTCGACTTCGCAAAGTCGTTCATCGCTACCTGAAATTTGAATGATTTTTTTCGAATTCATGACAAAGTATAATACCAATTTTGAAAAAAGGTTAAAGGTTATTACCGATCATCAAATCGCCTTGTGCATTTCCCTGATCTTTCGAAGTCTCCTTGATGAAAAAAATCGTTTTTTTCAATGGCTTTCCAAGATAGGTCGTGTTGGTCTCAAGAGGTTTCAAACTTCCTGGAACAATTTCGTTAACACTTGCCCAACAAGAAACTTCCGTTATGCCGTAAAGATTGAACAATCGTGTATTATTGTTCTTGTTTTTAATCTCATCGATGGTTTCAATTTTTGGAAAAGGTTCTCCCCCCAGTGCGAGAACTTTCAAATTTGAAGTCGGCGATAGCAGTTTCGTCCTCAAACTTTCTTTAGACCATCTGCCGAGTAAAAGTGATGGCGTCGTTTGGAAAAAGGTCACTTCGCTTTCGATCATTTTGTCCATAATTAATCTGCAACAATTGTTATAATTTTTTTATTTTTTAAGTTATTTCGATTCTGAAAAATGTGGGATTTTAAGGGAATGACATTGCAGATTCGGAATCAGGAAATAAGAAAATTTTCTTGATTATAACTCTGGTGCTTTTCAGAACCCAGAATCAGGATGTTTTTGTGCAAAAAAAAAATTCGTAAGAGAATTCGCTTGAAACGAGACATAATAATGAAAGAATTTCATAAATATGCAATTTATAAACTAACCTTAGCCATATTACTCATGAATCTCATTTTTAATTTTTATTTGTTTTGAAGATTTTACGGCATTCGAAAATGTAAAAAAAGTGGGTAATTTTGGACAATTTTGTATGATTGAAAACATCAAAAATATTACACGTTTTTGACAACTTGGAAACTTTTAGAAATATTGGAGATAATGGAATTTGAAGAACTTTGAAAACTTCCAGTTTTTGCATTTCTTAGTTTTTAAAATTTCATACACAAAAATGTTAAGAATTTTTGATGACTTCAAGGATTTTGAAAATTGTGGAAATTATAAAACTTTTCTAAAATCCTCATGAAGTTTTCAATTTTTTGAACTTAAATTATAGAAAAGTAGAAAATTTGAATTATTTTCGCAAGTTTAAATATTTTCAATTTTTAATATCAAGTACGTTAAATAAGTTAGTAATTTTTAACGGTTTTGAAATTTTAAAACATTTCTAGAATAATACAAAATTGATGAAAATCCAAAAACTTCGATTCACATTCAATTCTCCTCAAATCATAATTTTATCTAATTTTCAACTATTAATTAATTTTCAACTTTTATGTTTTCAATTTTTAATTGCTATCTTAATTCAAAGTTCAGAATAAAAACTTTGAAAATTCTTAAAATGAATCAATTTTCTAAAAACAAAAAACTATTGAAATTTTAGGATTTTAAAACTTACTGATTTGATTTTTCGAGTTTTGATTTTTAAAATTTTTTATTTAAATTTTATTTTAAAATATCAACATAAAAACTTGGGAAGTTTTAGAAATTTTGGAAATAATGAAATTTTAACTAATTTCAAAACTTCAGAAACGAAAGTGTTGAGAATTTTTGATATCTTAAAGTATTTTGGAAATTATGAAATTTCGAAAATCCTAATACAGTTTTGAATTGTTCAAAACTTAAGTTTTTAAAAATAAAACATTTTGTGAAAATTTCAACAATACCGAAAATTTTGAAGACTTTTTGCGAGTTCCATAATTTTTGAACTTTTGAATTTTTTGGATTTTAAAACTTCCTAGTTTGATTTTTCAAAGTTTGATTTTAAACATTTCTGATTAAAATTTTGTTTCAAAATATGAGAATAAAAACTTGAGAAATTTTAGAAATAATGGAATTTTAAGAAGTTTGAAAACTCCAGAAACAAAAATGTTGAGAATTTTTCACATCTTAAAAAATTTTGAAAATTATGATATTTCGGAAATCCTTATACATTTGTTTATTTGTCAAAACTTTAATTTTGAACAAATAGAAAATTGTGTAAAAATTTCAACAATACCGAAAATTTTGAAGACTTTGCGAGTTCAATAATTTTTGAACTTTTGGGATATCTTTAATTTCAAATCTAAAATACATTTAAAATGTCAGTAATTATTAACAATTTGAAAATTTGAAAAAATCACTGAAAGAATGAAATTTTTTAAAATCCAAAAACTAGGAAATTTGTTGATTTTATTCTGCTGTTTCAACAGTTTACGGGTTCTGAAAAGCGCCAGGGAACGAACTTATCGTCATAGTGCTTCCATTCTAAACAGATCTAATCATCTAGCTGATAAAATAAAACTGAAAAAAAAACCTTGGGTTACTCTTCACTTCTTCGGAAACCATGAACAGAGTGCATTTGTACCAAAGTCCCAAAAAGAGCTCGACATAGCTCGGGTCGAAGGTCATGGGTGTCAAGTGTGCGACCTTATCCTCGTGTCCGAGTTCAAAAATCTTGGCCAATTCGCGAACGTTGACGGCGATGCTTTGAAAAGTCACTCTGACAGTTCTCGGTATGCCCGTGCTACCGGAAGTTGTGACGGCGAACAGGAATTTTCGGTCTCCCGAGTTTGAAGAATGAATTCTCTGTGGTTCTGCGATGTTCAAATGTTTGTACATGAGCATTCGAACTGGTTGGCCATGTACGTCGAGCTCGTACAGAGTTTCCGCACCGACGATTGGAGTTTGCGAAAATATGACCGTCACTTTGAGCTGAACGCAGATGTCCAAAGAAAATTTCTTTGGCCGGTACACGAAGGCTCGGCCTGCATCTGATATTCTGAATTGACAAGATAAAGTTGATTCGATGAACGTTACAAATCACGCTTCGAAAAATAAGTAATAGTATATTTCTTCACTAGTGTGGAAATTGTTCCAACAATGTGTGGAAAAGTGGCCTTTTCCACACGGTGTTGAATAAAAGTTCTTATGAAACATTTTTGATAAATTAAATCCGTATAAATTGCTCTTGTTCAAACTTTCCAACTAGTTTTTACAATAATGAGAGTCTTGAAAAAAAAATGTTAATGAAAAATGAAGATTTTTTTTAATACCCTTGAATTAAAGCTGGAACGCAGAATTGTTTGACATCGTGATTAATTGCGATAAAATTTGATATTCCGTCAATGTTGTTTATAAGACGTTTCACATTCATCGCAACATTGTCTACTTCTTTTTGGGATATTTTTATCACAGTGTTCGCGGTGTGATATTCTATAGCTGTTTTGCTAAATAAGGAAGTTGAAAAAACTTCTGAAATAAAAAATTGAATATAATAATAACTTTGCAAGTGAGAATATTAATTTTCATATACTTTATTTTGCGAAATCGATTCTAGAGCCATATAGAGAATGAGTAGAAACTATTTCACGTATTTTAAATTCTAGAAAATAAAAGTTCGAAAATTTTAAAGTTCTGGGTTTTAAAGTATGTATTGATAATATCTTTAATTATTGAATAGGAACTTGTAGAATTTACAGTTATACATTAAAAAAATTCGAAAATTCGAATTTGGAATTTCAAGGAAATATAGAATTCCGAGTTTCAAGTTTTCGGCGAGTTAGTATTATATTTTCATTCATAAATCTAGAATTCTCATATAATTTTAAAAAAATCTTGATTACGAAATTAGTTACTTTGAAAACTCTTAGGAAAATACAACTAAGTAATTTTTTCTCCAAAATACAAAAAATACCTTCTCCTTCAACGAGCATATTGACAATGAGATCCGAAAGATTATATCTGAAAAAAAAAACAAAACAAAATTTAATTGAATTCCAATATAAACATAACAATTCATATAAAAATTATTATTAAAAAATACATCAATTACATTTTTAAAATACAAATATAATAAGAAGTATATAAAAAGAAGATTCTCTATTGGGGCCAAGAATGTTTTCATGTCAATTTTTTAATTTTGCATACATGACTGTTTATTTAGTAATATACATCAATACATTTTTGAATACGGTGCTTAAGCAAATTTGAAGCAATTGTGAGGGCAATATTGATAATATATTTACTGATATATCCCATCCCCGCGGGACATCCGGTATACACATACGTTACTGACTGATTCACAATAGTTCCAAAACCCGCCACAAACCAATATGGCGCTACCGTACAGAGTTAGGTTACTGAGTTTCTGAGTTGGCAGTTTTTTTTAGTTTTTTATGTTAAAGGAATTTTAATGAATAAAAATAATGAATACAGAAATTTTTTATAAATCAAATTTTCTAAGAAAAACTTTTTTTATAAGAATTTTATAAGCTCGACCTTATAAAAATTTGTATAAGAAATTTTTATAAAGGTTTTTTAAAAGAATAAAAATCACTAGGGATAAGAATTTTTTTTATGTCAATTTTTTCACTTATTCCCAATGTCACTTCTAAATCAAAAAATATTTAATCACATAATCATTTTTCATAATTAAAAATAACAAAAATATTCTTTAATTTTAGGAATTTTTTTTTAAATAAAGCATGAATATACATAATAATTTATGTATAAAATACATCAATCACATTTTTAAAATACAAAAATAAAAAAAAGTAACATTCTCCATCAGTGGCGGATCTAGCGTTAAATTTTTTTTGGGGGGGGGGGGCATTGGTTTTTAAATTGTTTCAGCATACCTTTAGAAAATTAGAGCTATTTTTAAAAGAGTTATTATCTAAATCTTAAAAAAAATTCAATTTTGATAGTTATGCACGAGGGATTGGAAATATGCGGCATAAAATATATTCAGTATCGAAGTAGAACAAAAATTTTATTTTATCGTTGAAATATAATTTCTGAAAAAAACATTATACAGCTTGATATATACGTGTAATATACATCATATTTTAACCATTAGATATTCTCTTTTTGTATGTCTCACTATTTAGTAATAATTTTTTTTTTTTTGTAAATTTTTATTAAATTAATGACAAAATCTCACTATTTAAAAAAAAAAGATTTTACACGTAAAATATTTGACATTAACTGTTTATCAAATTTTTTCAAACCTTGAGGGGGGCACGCGATATATACATACGTTCCTGACTGATTCACAATGGTTCCAAAATCCGTCACAGACCAATATATGGCGCTGTATGGCGCTACCGTACAGAGTTAGCAGTTAGTTTCCGAGTTAACAGCAGTTAGCAGTTTTTTTCAGTTTTTTTGTATTATACAGGACCGAGTAACTGACAGTATTATCGGAAATAATAGTGGAAAATGTCGCTTTTTAAGAAACCAAAACGCAACATTCGTTCGCGGAATGCTGGTGACGATGACGAGGATAACGAAAACGGAATGGAAATCGAAGAAACGCAAGCGGTGAAACCAAAGCCAAAAAAAAAGGGTAAACCCAAGCAAACGCTCCTAAGTTTTGGAGAGGAGCTGGAGGAAGGTAAGAAAACTCACCGAAAAATGTCAATCTCGATTTGTAATCATTTCGTAATGGATTTCGCGTGGTAAATGAGCGCACTGCACAGTTTTGCTATGTGACCGCGTATTTTTATGGACTGTTTTGTAAAAATAATGAAACGCCATTTTTTATGGTCTTCGAGCTTCGTCATTGGTCGAGTAAAACGGCGCCAAATTTTGAATCCTTAAAATTGTTGCGTTTTTGAGGATTTGTGCATTGATTGAACAAATTTATGTGGTATTTTCAATATTGTAAATTGGGTAATAATAATATGAAAAAATTTTAAAAGTTTTTTAGAGAATTTGGTTATTTTTAATTTCTGAACTAGAAATTTTTAAACTACGAAAGCTTTGTAATAATAAAGCAATATAAAATAGCTATTTATTTTTGTTCAGTTAGTTTTTTAGAAATAGAATCTAAAAAAGGGATTTGATTTTGCAAAATTCGATTAATAGATTACAAAAATTTTTCTTGGAAGAGTAAACTTTTTTTTATAACTTTTTTTTTGATATGAAACAGTAAAAGTTTTCATATGAAAAAACTTAAAATTACCAAAAGTGATTTATATTTATCATAATAAATATAAACAATATCTATCACTTTTTTCCCAAAGCGAGTAGGATACTGAGAAAAAATTGCAAAAAAAGAATGAATAATTGATTTTTTTCAGTTAGTTTTTTATAAATAAAGTTAATGAAGGGTCTTAATTTTGTGAAATTTTATAAGAAAATAAAAAAAACTTTTCTTGCAATGTCATTTTTTTATGATTTAATTTTTTTTTTTAATTAAACTTCATAAGTTTTCATATGAAATTATTTAAAAGTACTAAAAGTTATTTATATTTATCATAATAAATATGAACAATATTTATTACTTTTTTCTCAAAGCGAGTATATATATTTTTATTTAAATTATATTTATATATTATTAAGGAAACACATTTATTGTAACATAATACATTTCAAGTATATATTATTTTTTAAAGGTCATTTTATTTCAAATCGTCCTGGTAATTCAATTTTGATTTTTTGTCATAGTGAAATTTTTAAATATCGTTAAAAAAGTTGATTTTCTTTAATTATCGTATGGTAATCTTTTTATACAAATCAGGATTGCAAGAAAAGTTTTTAAAAAAATGAAGCTAAGAATTTTTTTCTCTTAAATATAAAACTTCATCTACAAAATGAAAAAAAAGTATTATAATCAGACAATTTTCGGTCGAATAATTGAATTCTATAGAAAAATTGAAATGTGGCAAATAAGGAAAGTAAATTTTTTAGCCAATATTTAAAAAATTCCCAACAGGAAATTACTGAAATTCTAGTGAAAAGAAAAAATATGTCTATTATTGATTTTGATAGAAAAGTAAAAAAAAAATGTCACGCAACAAAAAAACCAATCTGAATCATCTGTAGGATTTAAAATGAAATTTCTGAGTAGTTTATGGTTGTTTTTAAAATTGGTCAAGCGGAATTTTTATAGCGACATCCCCTTAAAAAAATTATGAAAATTATATAATACAAAATTAAATAATATTCAAGAACATTCTACAGTTTTAAAAATTGCAGGGCTAATTATTTAAAAAATTTTAATTACAAAAAATTATTTAAAAGTGACGGAATTTTTCAAATTTTTAGTGCAACATTAATCCTTGTTAGTTTCACAATTAATTTTATTGATTAATCCTTCACCTTCTTCGCTGTTTGAGCAACATAAGATTTTGTCTGCAGTCTATAATTTTTTTCAGACACTGAAATCTCTTTCAAAATTAGTTTAACATTGCAAGTTATTGTTTAAAATTATGGCATACTGAAAAAAAAGAAGTATCTGAATATAGTAACTTTCTTTGTGAGATAGAAGTTAAAAAATGTAAAATCATACATTTCTACTATTTTTTCAAAACAATACAGATTTTTACAGAAATCCAATTGAGACTGTGTAATAAACATTAACAAATTATAATAATCTATGTTAATTATTATTCAAGAATATTTTACAATTGTGATCATTTTAGTGCTGGTTGTTTGGGAAATTTCCATTAGAGTTTTTAGAAAATTTCATTAATAAATAAATTTCTAAAGCGCTCTTTCTTCAAATAAAATTTTTTTTCAACAAGTTTCACATATTATAGTGGCACGGGTCTTGTGAAACAACAACAATAAAAAAATAATAATGATAATAAATACAGTTTCTATTGCGTCTACATAAGAAATTGATTATTTTCACAATGATAATAATTTGAGCTTGAAATTAATAATCTTCGTGATTATAATAACAACATGAATGTATGAAAATTTTCCAAAAAAAATTTCTTTGCAGAAAGAGCTTCCTTAGTAATTTATTTACTCATTGATTTTATAAAAAAAATTTCTAAAATAGCGTAGAAATTTTCAATGGTAGAATGATCTACAATATCATCTAAAATATGATATCATAATTTTGTAATTTTTTTTAATGTAAATCGAATTTCTTAAAAAATTCTAAAATTGTATGATGTTTGGTTTTTCGACTTCTATGATATGGATATTTTTTTTTGCGATATGCCATAACTATAAACAATAATTTGCAACGTTAAAATAGTTTTTAAAGTGATTTTTATGTTTGATAAAAATTAGGATGAAATCCCATGTTATTCAAATGGCAAAAAAGACAACAAATCTAAAAAAAATTCAGGGATTTTCTTTTAGTTATTTGGGAAAAATTACAGTAGTTTCACCACAAATGCCCCAAGTTCCATTAAAATATCAACAAATTTTAAAGCATCCACGACACCAAATATTCCATTCTAACATTTTCTCGTTTCAGCCGACGAGGGGGAGGTTTTTAAAGTGAAGAAATCGTCAAGAAGCAAAAAACTCATGAAACACCTTGACTTAGAGCGCAAAAAAAAGAAAGGTGAAGAGAAAATGCAGGTGGACTGCGACCCAAAGAACGTTAAACAGGAAAATGATTTAGAAATAAAGACAGATGATCTAGTAGTAAGCTATCTCTACGATGTTTTATTATTATTACGATTTACGTTCTATTCGTCAATTGATGATTTAGAAAAACAAAAATTATGCTCCAAGCCTGTAAAAATGTCCAAATAAAATGAAACGTTGCTTAAGGAAGTTTTTTTTTCACAGGTGAAAGTGAAAAATAATACTTTTATATTGAACGGAAGGGCAGCTTTGGCTGCTGGAAAAAACGAGTACTTTTCCGATGAGGAACCCGATGAAGAAAATCCAGTTTTTAGAAATAACGCGGAAAGAACCGATAGCATGAGAATTATTTTGGAAAGTACGTGTCACTTTTTTTTTGTGAAAATTTGTTTGATTGGCTCAGCATTGTAATTTTTGGTTTTTCTTGTAGGTGGTTGCATTCCTGACGCGGCCATGATTCATGCGGCGAGAAAACGTCGGCAAAAAGCTAGGGAATTAGGGACCGATTTCATTCCTGTTGAAGAGCAAAGGTGATTTAAAATATTTATTTAAAATTTAATTATCATTTAGAATATTGGTATACTTTTGCAATCAATGCAAAACATTTAAGAATCGAAAACAAAAGAAAGTGATTAATGAAGATTTAATTTTCAGGGAGGAAAAAGAAAAAACTAGGTTCATACGCGAAGAAGATCATGATAAAAGTGACGAAGACTCTGAAGATAGACTGGATATGACAGTGAACACAGAGGCACGGGATAAGGAAAAAAGGAGAGAAGCTTTTCTCGCGTCACAAGCTCCTGAAAAACGTAGTTTTATTGTTTATTTAATTTTATTGGTATACTTGCGATAACTTGAAAGTAAAAAATATGACTTTAAATTTGTGTATTGTGTTCTTGGTGATTACTTTTTATATCGTTTGTATCCTTAGTGTGTTTTTTTTCCAGTATCAGGAAGTGAAAGTGAGCATGATTTTGAGGAAGAGGAATGGGAGGCTCAACAAATACGGAAAGGAGTCACGAGTGCACAGGTAAATTACTATGTGGTTGAGACATTTCAAAATCTCCTAAAATTATAGAATGTCGAACTTTTCGTAAACGAATTTTGACTTTTTCAGATGGCACTTGTGCAAAATGATCCGACATTGCAACAACAATATTCATTTGGAATTGGCCAGGGAAACAATTCGCACTTCAACGTGCTGCTTTCAAGTGTGCCGCCACCGCCACCGGTAATTCAACCTCCGGATCCTACAAAATATAAGCCCGTTGCGCACGACTACAGCTCCAACAAAATTCGTGAAAGGTTTGTGAAATATTACAATTTACGATTATATTACAATTATATGTAGATTGTTAATTAAGTAATTCCAGATTATATTTGTTCAGTTTTAAAGACTTTATTAATTCTTTATATGGATTGATAAAGAGTGGTTCAAGTACTTGAAGTTGAATCCAAGTTGAAGATTTTTATGTACGTAATTACATTTTTATTTTTTTATATACTTTATTTTATTTTTTTTTATAATTATAACAGTTATAAAATATAATATTTGAAAAATCATTTTAAATATTATATCGTATGAAATTTAAATATCAAAATTGTAAATTTGGCAACAATTTTTCTAAAACATTCATCTGAGAACTCTTAAGTTATTAGAGTATTTTTATTTGATGATATGAAATTTAAAATTCTATTTTGAATGTTCATTGGTTGAAAAGTCTGAAAATCCAAAAGTTGCATTTGAATGTAGAAATTTACAAAATCAAAATTTTGAAAAATGTGATTTTGAAATTTCAGAAATGCTGTAATTCTCCAAAATAAAATCATAATTTGAAATAAAAATAAATTTTAGATTTATAAATTTGGAATTTGGGTTTCTCAGGAATTCAATAAAAAAAAGTGTACGAAATGTACGATTTAAAAAATTCTAGGATATCGAACATGAGAATTCGAGAAGCTGTAAATTTAAATTTTCAATTAAGATTCTTAAAATCAATATTTTATATAATCACATGGTGGAGTAACATTAAAATTTGAGTTCTTTTTTTATTGTCATACATTTGAAGTATTTCAATTTCAATTGTATATGTTTGTCATTATTTCAAAATTTATCTAGTTTAAGTTTATAGAAATTTGAAATAAAAACCATCTTTGCTATTTCAGAGTTTTCAAAGTAAATGAAGGAGAAAAGTTTTATTATTATTATTATTTTTTTTTATTATAAAAGTTATATGGAAGCATAATATTTGAAAAATCACAATAAATATAATATCGTGTGAAATTTAAAAATCAAAATTGTAAATTCGGCAACAAATTTTCTAAAACATTCATCTAAGAACTCGTAACTTTTTAGAGTATTTTTATTTGATCATGTGAAATTTAAAATTCTATTTTGAATGTTGATTGGTTAAAAAGTCTGAAAATCCAAAAATTGCATTTGAATATATAAATTTACAAAATCAAAATTTTGAAAAATGTGTTTTTTAAATTTCAGGAATGCTGTAATTCTCCAAAATAAAATTAGAATTCGAGATTTATCAGTTATTTATAAATTTGAAATTTTCGCTTCTCAGGAATTCAATAAAATAAAAATTGTACAAAATGTACGATTTAAAAAATTCTTGGATATTGAACATAAGAATTGGAAAAGCTGTAAATTTAAATTTGCAATTAAAAATCTTAAGATTGAAATTTTATATAATCACACAGTGAAGTACCGTTAAAGTTTGACTTTTTATTTTTATTGTCATAAATTTGAAGTTTTAAACTTTCAATTGTCTATGTCTGTTATTTTTAAAACTTTATCTAGTTCAGGTTTATAGAAATTCAAAATAAAAACAGTCTTAGCTATATCAGAGTTTTAAAATTAAATGAAGGAGAAGTTTTATTAAAAAAAAAAATTATAATCTTAAATATTACAACATATGAAATTTAAATATCAAAATGGTAAATTCGGCAATAATTTCTTTAAGACATTTATCTGAGAACTCGTAAATTATTAAAATAGTTTTATTTAATGATGTGGAAATTTAAATCCTATTTCGAATGTGTTAATTGGTTGAAAAAAGTCTGAAAATCCAGAAGTTGCATTTGAATATAGAAATTCACAAAATGTGTTTTTGAAATTTCAGAAATGTCGTAATTCTCTAAAATAAAATTAGGATTCCAAATAAAAATAAATTTGAGATTCAATTATTATTAATAAATTTAGAATTTCGGGTTCTCAGGAATTCAATAAAAAAAATGTATAAAATGTACGATTTAAAAAATTATGGAATATCAAAAATAAGAATTCTAGAAGCTGTGAATTCAAATTTGCAATTAAAAATTTTTAAATTGAAATTTTATATAACCACACGATGGAGTAACATTAAAATTTGAGTTCTTTTTTTTATTGTCATAAATTTGAAGCTTTAAACTTTCGATTTTCTATGTCTGTTATTTTTTTGAAATTTATCTAGTTTAGGTTTACAGAAATTCGGAATAAAAGTCTAAGAACTCGTAAGTTATTAGAGTATTTTTATTTGATGATGTGAAATTTAAAATTCTATTTTGAATGTTGATTGGTTAAAAAATAGTCTGAAAATCCAGAAGTTGCATTTGAATACAGAAATTTACAAAATGTGTTTCTGAAATTTCAGAAATGCTGTAATTCTCCAAAATAAAAATAAATTTGAGATTTAATTATTACTTATAAATTTAGAATTTCGGGTTCTCAGGAATTCAATAAAAAAAATGTACAAAACATACGATTTAAAAAATTTTAGAACATCGAACATAAGAACTCGAAAAGCCGTAAATTCAAATTTGCAATTAAAAATTTTCAAATTGAAATTTTTTTATTCACGTGGTGGAGTAATGACTTTTAATTAAAATTTTGTGCTTTGTTTTGTTTTTTTTTTTATTTCGCCCAGTTTGGAAAATCTGCGTGTGAGCCATCACAAGAGTTGCCAGGACGAGGAGAAGAGGAGAGAAGAGAAAGCCGCCTGTATGAAGGGACACGAGGTGTGCGAAGAGGAAGTGCCAAAATTGACGCGTCGCTTCAGATATTACCAAGAGTTGCGTGGGTATGTCACTGACTTGGTAGAGTGTCTTGACGAGAAGGTGGGTTCACAACGCTTTCGCGTATTTTTCTTTCCTATTGAACGTCTACGAATACAACTCTTAGCCGATTCGTAGTTTACATTTTGCCAGGGGTTGCCAATCTTCTCTGTATCCTCGTTTTCCTTTTTCTCCGCTCTCTTGTTTCTGGAAATTCGGCTGGGGCAAATACCGTGATTTCGTCCACATTAATTCATACACGATTTCTTTTGTTTTTTTGGTTGCAAATTTTATAGATTATTTAATGGTGCGTGGGGAGGGGGGGGGGTAAGTTTGAAATCGTTGCCAAAAATAATCGAATCGTGATTAGCCATGAATTGTCTAATGTTCGGGGGGTCATTCAAAAAAACAAAAAAAATTTTTTCCACTAAAAAAAAACGTTTGAAAAAATTTCTGATATGGAATGATCCTTCTACAAGAGCAATTTCTAAAATATTGTGAATCGGTGAAGCAGCTTTAGAAAAACTATTCGGTTATTTTGAGATTTTATTCCTCTTAAGTTTTTGGGAAAATTCGGTGAGAACGGGAATTTTAGGATCCTGGGGGTGGGAAGGTTCATTTGTTTATTGTGTTTTTTGTAATTATTGTCTTTTTTTTGTCAGCTTCCACTGGTTGTCGGGTTGGAGCTGCGCTGGCTGGAACTTTACGGAGATAGATCCTCGATGCTTATGGAAAGGCGGAGGCAAGACACTCGGGACCAGGCCGAAGAAATCACCACTGCAGCAAGTTAGTTGGTTTTTGTTTTTTTATAACAATTAACGAATCGATAAAAACAAGGAAGTGATATGCATCCAATTTGGGAAAAACGTTTTTCTAACAATAAATAGATGAAAAATTCAAACTTGTGTATTGTTGATTTTTCAGGAGGTGGAACAACTAGAAGAGCCCCAGAAGACGAGGCGCGAATTCGTCGAGCCACCGAAAGGGAAGGACGAAGAGCACGTCGCAGGCGAGCTCGTGAACTCGCCTCCAATATACCTCGCCATGTCGAGGGAATGTCCAGCGACGACGAGGTCACTGAGCAACAAAATATCGCATTTAAAAAAGCTAAAGGTATGGAATAATCAATGATACGTTTTTTTAATTATTTTACCAGTTAACTCGTTCATAGTTGGAAATTAAAAATTTCCAACGAAAATTTTTAGGAGTTTTATCATTTTCCAATAACCATACATTTCTTTGCAGATGAAATCGAAGAGGAATGCCAAGAGATACTTTCAGACGTTGTCGACGATTTTGGCACTGTCAAGGGAATACTTTCGAAATTGGAGTCTTGGAAAAGGACGGATTTCGATACTTACAAAGAGGCCTACGTTTCCCTTTGCATACCGAAAATTATTTCGCCGATTGTGAGGTCACAATTGGTTACGTGGAATCCAATAATGGTATTAAATTCTGTCAATTTACAAGTGTTTTACTTCGTTGTATTGTTTTTAAACTGTTTGGATACAAGTGATTTTTTTTATTACAGGAAAGTGCAGACATCGAAAGAACAAAGTGGTATCATTCTTTGTTATTGTACGCTTTAGACGAAAACGAAACTGAAGAATCTTTGAAGCAAGATCCTGATGTTCGACTCGTACCAATGACGATGGAAAAAATCATTTTACCAAAAGTGATTTGTAAGTTTAAGTTGTATTTTTGTGTATGAAAATAATAAATTTTTAACAGTGAAATTCGTGATTTAAAAAAATGCATTTTATTTTTACAGCGATAGTCGAAAAATTGTGGGATCCAATGTCAACGTCCCAAACGCTGCGACTTGTAGGAATGATAAGTCGATTGTCTCGTGATTATCCGAATCTCAACGACAGCAGCAAGTCAATGGAGAAACTTTTCAACCAGGTTTTCGACAAGATCCAAATGGCAGTTGAAAACGATGTTTTTATACCCATTTTTCCGAAACAGTAAAATCATGTGTTTATTTTTAGCATCTTTGAAAACTAAAAAAACATGTTTTCAGTATAAAATTAAACGTGTTTGTTTTTCTTTTTTCAGAGTTTTAGATACGAAGCATGTATTTTTTCAAAGACAGTTTTCTATGGCCGTGAAACTACTGCGTAATTTGCTTAGCTGGCAAGGACTTTTAGGCGACACTCGATTGAAAAATGTCGCTTTGGGCTCGTTGCTCAATCGGTATCTTTTGGCTGCTTTGAGAGTTTCGCCTTTACTTGATTCCATCACCAAGGGTTATATGGTAATTGTCGAGTCAACATGTAGAAATGAACGAAATTCGATTTTTTTTTAAACTGATGAATTTGTAATTGTTTTTGCAGATAATGAGCACACTTCCTAGGGCATGGCTACAGGGCGAAACGATTCCTCAGTTGAAAATGTTTGCGAATTTAATTCAACAGCTCAACGAAAAACTTGACCAAGCTGATCCTGCACACGGGTATAAATTGTTTATGTTGCAAATTTTAATATAAAAAGAATTATTTATTTAAGGGTCGTGCAAATAATAAATTACGCTATTTTTAGCAATATTTGACCTTTCCCCACAAATGTAACGTTACACTTGCAAAATTATGGTTTTTGAAGAATCACTTAAAATTATTCACAAATATTAAAAGTCATTGAACAATAGTTTTGCGGACAAAAAAAAATAATATATATTTAGGAGCGGTCCCAGAAACGGTTCTTGGGAGGGAAATTTTAAGAAATTTTTAAGACATTATTTTATAAAACAAAGTGATGCAGGTCAAGTTTTGAAAATCTTTCAATGACTTTCTCAACATTGACTTTAATGTCAAGATGCATATGCAGCAGGGTGGTCCTTAAAATGGCTTTGGTCGAATTTTGACCGCGACGCCCCCTAAAATGGCTCCAAATAATTAAAAAAAAATCTCCAAATTTTGTCAGGTTTTTAATCAAACGTTAACCCGTGCCACCAGAGCCATCCTTTTTCCCATTTACATAACATGGGATTTTGTCTCCATCACAGTCTATAATTTTTTTTGAACACAAAAGACGGCCTAAAAATAAGCTTGATACGTTAAATTGTTCCTAAGTGTTGCTGTAAGCTGCAGAAAAAATATTACAGTCTATTATTACCAACATAGATCATGTAGATTGCAACGATCAAGTATGGGTAAATACTGTAATAGCGATTTTTCTGGGTAATTACTATTATATTAGGTGCGCAACTAAGTTCTCGCTGTTTGTCAGTTGATGGCTCTAGCAGTAAGAGTTTGTCGATTTCGACATATCCAAAACGTCACGAACCAAGCTTAGACATATGGTAAACAAACTGCTGCGACGCATGAGTGATTTCGTTTTCGCATTATATACTTCTGGTTA
>JAPYZL010083102.1:0-31139 GCA_030522825.1 Platygaster orseoliae
TATTCAGACACTGAAAGCGATATCTTTCTGAAGCATATTATCGCGGGAATATTGAATGGTTTTTTGTCCGGATTTTGGTGGCGCACCCTGTATTTCTTTGTACAATTACATTCGAGTGCCTTGTGTACTGCTCGTAGTCTCTCCTTGTTTCTTGTTCTTCAGTTGTAGCCTCCTTACTTTGCGGATTTTCAATAACTATTCTTCTTTTATGAATTGATTTAAAATTTCTCTATTATACGACATGCTCAGAGCAAAAACGGGACAAGCTAGGACAGAAAATATGAAGATTCGCATAAGTCTGTCTCTCTCACTTTTTCCATTTTAGCTCTGAGTTTGTCATATATAAAAATTATATAATTATTATTTTATTCAAACTTCATTTTCTCCGCGTTGTTTCTGGAGTTGTAATTCAATTTTCGACATGCTCGTCAAAAAGGACAATAAGATAATGAGAAATCACGGATTCGTTCTAATTTAATTACGCTGAAGGGACGAGAGAAACGCTCTGACGTGAAATGAAATGTAAATACGGCGTTTCGACCCGCAGGTCGTTGTGGGTGGATGGATGACCGATCGTCTTCTACACCCCAGGTAATAGAATAACGTGAGAATCTCAACGCGGAAAAGAAAAAAATATGAAGAAAGTCCACGCGGTTTCTTCTCTCGTTCAACCGCTGTAAAACTCAAAAGGTCAGGATGCCGAATGGAAAGTAAAAACATTCATATTTTTGCGTGCTTTACAATTGCCGCCTGTGCAATGATTCGGCGAATTTTAGGGAGAAACCTATTACTTTTCACTATAAAATATAGTAATGGAAGAACGAGATGGAATGTAGTAAGTTTTACTATATGCAGTGTTGTATTACTTATTTATGTATATAATTTATATAAATGTAGATATTTGTATAAATAAATAATATACATAAACAAATAGTAAATAAACAGTATATATTTACTATTTTTTATAAATTTACTATTAATTATAAATATAGGTATAGTATATGACATATATATATATTAGTATATATCAACTTATAATTGCGATATTTGACGTTTTACTATACTGCATGGCAGAGACGTAGGCAGAAAAAATTTTTGCGGGGAGTTTTTCGAAAAAATATATACATATTTTTCCTTCCGGATTTTATAATTTTTAATCCTTGAAGATGTGACTTCAAAAGAACGATTTTCCAATGTTTTCCTAGTCAAAAATTGTATATTTTTTGGATGTATATATCCAATGTAATAAAATTCGATTTTTGTGTTTTCTAATTAACTGAGTCAAAGACTTTTTTTCTCAGGTTTTTAGTGTTTTTCCACATCTAAACAAATTTTATAATTTTATTTTAGATTTTTAAACATCAACTTTTTAAAAATTTTTGAGTATATCATAATTTACAGATTTTAAGTATTCAATATGGTGTAGTATTTAAATTTTCTTGTTAGCTGAATTACATATTATTTATTATTCATCATTGTTAAATAAATCAAATATTTGTATTGATTTCAAAATGTTTATTTATATACCATATTGTATAATCAGACATTCACAAATATAATTTCATTTTAGAGAAAATGCTTTTCAACTTTAAATAATTATTATTTTGAATTTAAAAAACAAAATCAAGTACTTGTTTTAAACTTTGTTAATTTTTTAAATTAATTTTTCTATTATCATAAATTATTTTTTTATCATCATCACTTTCATTTATTTTTTTGAAATGGGATTGTTGATTGTTGAGAAATTTTTTTTGTAAGTTTGTGCGGTTTTTGAGTATAAAAAGATTTACAGTATTTTTATCATTTTTTTTTTCATTTATGAAAATAAAAAGGTTTTCTATTGTTTTTTTTTTAGATTCTTAGGAATTACGTAGATCTGTATTTATCAATTATTATTAGAAATATACGCCCGAAAATGCAAATATCGATAGATTTCTGATAACTTCATAAATTTGGAAGGATAATTAGATTTACGTAATTTCAAGTATTTTTTATTAATCCGTCGACTTTCATCATTTTTTCAGTAGGTATAAGTTTTTTTATCATTTTATAATATTTTTATACATTGCCATTTGTGCAGATTCTCCATAATCGCAATTTTTCACAGAATTCAATAACTTTTAGTATTTTTGACAAATTGTATGACTCAAAAAATTTTCTGGAATTTTTGCCAATTTCTGTCTTAATTTTTTACAATTTGATTTTCAAATTTCAAAGTTTTTAGATTCTTATAGAATTCTCGTAGATTAAGGTCTTTTTTTAAGAAATCACTATTTGAAAAAATCTATATTCCCTTGTTTCCTTATAGGAAATTATTGGCTATTTATTGTATTATAATTTAGTTTCAGAAAAAATCGCCTTGAAGTAAAAATAATGTTTATATTGAGTTAGAAAAACTAAAAATTCTGAACCTAATTTGAATTTTACTTATTTTGTGATTAAGTATTGTTGTTTTTTGCATTATTTTTACATCATCATCACTTTCATCTATTTTTCATGAAATAATATTCTTAAGAAAATTTTCTTCTTATAGTCTTTGAGTATGATTATTTTACAGTATTTCTTACATTTTATTTCTATTTACGAAAATCAAAAGGATTTTCTAGTGTTTTTTTTTAGATTTCTTGTACTTTTGTAGATTTTTATATATCAATTCTTAAAATTGTATTCTCTAGAATGCAAATATCGATAGATTTTTGATAAACATTTCCCAGATTTTATTATTTATTCTTTATTATCCCAGTAATTATTAGATTTTTTTCTCGTCTAATATTTTTATAAATTGTTATTTATGCAGATTTTTTAAAAACACATTTCTTTCAATGAATTCAATAACTTTTAGAATTTTTCAGGAATTTTATGACCTAAAAGATTTTCTAGTATTTTCATGAATTCCTGTATAAATTTTGTTTGATCTTCATTTTTAAATTTCAAAATCTTTAGATTCTTAGATTTTCCATAAATTTCAATATTTTTTTATTACTCACTATAAAAGAAATTTTTTCCGTTTTCTTATAGGAAATGTTTGGCTATAAATTGTATTTTAACTGAGTTCCAGAAAAAATTTATTTCAAGTTAGAATAGTTGTTATATTCAGATAAAATAACAAATAATTCCTAACCTGATTTAAATTTTATTCATATTGCGATTTAGTATTGTTATTTTAATGCATAATTCTTTTATCAGTCTATTCTTCGTGAAATAATAATTAATTGAAAACCCTCCTCTTCATGTATACATAATATATAAAAAATTGAAACAACAATGTCGATTTCCCTAAAATATAGTAATTTTTCCAAGGTTTACAATACAAATTACTAATTGTAAGTGCAAGTAAATTCCTGATAATTTCGTAAAAAGCAAAAAATCACGAACTCGTAATTCCTGGCAATAAGAAGCAAAAAAATGTGAAAACGCACGACCCACGTCGCTTTCGAACAATCGAGAGTCTAATTCCGATAGCGCGATAGTGCAGCGAGTTTTCGCGTGACGGCGAGCATATTTTTCACTCGGCCAATAATACTATCATAATCGATGTTGCATTAAAACCAGTTCCCGAGTTGTCTCCGCGCACGACTCGGGTCCTCGTTTATAGAATCATTTGTGCCCTGGCAATACTTTATCGCAAATGAATTTGTTTAATTTTACAGCCACATTGTTAGCGAACGCGGCGTGTACAGAGAAACGAGTTATTTATTCTCTCTCTCTCCTATTTTATTGCCTTCCAGTGAGTTACGCTTTTCGCGAAAATGTTGGGAAATTGATCGCGAGTGACTTTATCACGATTTTTCTGAATGATCATTAATGTTATTTCATTATATTTTAATAATTATTAAATAATATATAAATTAACTATCATAAATAATAATAAAATTATAATATTCAAGTATTTATTGTATTACAATAATTTAGTTTCAGAAAAAATGGCCTTCTAGTAAAAATAACTTTTATTTTGAGTTAAAAAAACTAAAAATTCCGAACCTTATTTCAATTTTACTTATTTTGATTTAGTACTGTTGTCTTTTGCTTTATTTTTTCATCATCATCACTATATAAAATAAAATTTAATTATTTCTGTAATGGTTCAAAATTAAAATAAATAAATTAAATAATATATAAATAATATATAATAGATATCCATTTAAATAATAATTATTATCAATTATTTCTGATCAATGTTCGAAGTCATTTTTTAATTTTCTATAAATTTTTTACAGAAATTTATGAACACTGTAAAAATCACGAAAAATTTATTAAAAATGTGAAACACAAAAATGTGTAGTTCGAGTTCCATTATTGTAAAAACGCTACTGTTTCTAAAGATTGCGTAAAAATGTGTTGAAACGTTTGCTGAAAGAAGAATTATAACGATAATTGTTATGGGTTTTGTCTTTTGGTTTTTTTTATAAACTACACGGAATTTCGCAATAACACAGTGAACCTTTGTCGTGAAGAACAATTTCAAGTGACACTGGAATTTAAAAAAGAACAAAAATGTCTCATGTAGTGTATCGAGGGTTGAATTAACGCAATACTCTGGAATGTCGTGTCGTTTTGAGCTCATTTTTGCATTGAAAATTCAATTGTTTATGAGACCTAAATTACAAGTTTTTCCATACTATTTTTACAACACAAACATACAATTTTTTACACGTATTTTTTTAATTTCAATTTTCAATTAAATATTTTAATTTAGTAGTATTTCATTCATTTTTGAAAAAGATTATAATTTTTTTAAGAAAATAATAATGAATAATAGTTGATGTCGTTGATGAATTAAGAAACAATTAATTGATAAATCATTTAAATATTTATTTGTTGTATATAATTGTTGAATATTTATGAAAATTATTTCATTTCAGTAAGGAAAATTTCATTTATTATAAAAATTTGTGAATGATATAACGAAAGAGAACATTTTCTTCTTTATGTCTCTTATTTTTTTTTTTAAATAATGTTGAATTTCATGAGAAAATAATGAACTGTGAGGTATTTGTCATAACATTATTTGGAATTTCTAATTTTAATTGAGTACATTAATAAATAATAAATTTAGTCGAAATTTGTAAATAGTTGTAAAAATTTCAATACACAAATTTTTCAAAATTGTGAAACTCCAAAAAAATTTGCTTCTTATATTTCAGCATTTTTTGAAAAATGGATTAAAAAAAAACATTGAAAAATTTTTTTTGATCTTATTAAAAAAAAATTACAATAAGATTAAACATATAATTTTTGAAAACAGAATTATGTGTTTCATTAAAAAATTGAAATTTTTCAATGTTTATTCAAAATTGAATATTTCGATTAAGTAGTATTTGACTTTTTTTTAATATATATATTTGTTTTTAACATTGATCATTTTCAATTTGTTATATCCAGTTTGAGAAAATAATGATTTAATAATAGTGAATGTAATTGACGAATGTAAAAATTATTTCATTAATAAAACAATAAACTATTTATAAATACCATAAAATATTTAAATAATGATAGATATAATTTTATTTGAGTAGTATAATATGCAATAATGAAACTCCATAAAATATATAACCAAATCAAACATTTTATTGTTTCTATATCTTGTTTTTTATAAAAATAAAGTTTAATTTTCGGTGTAAATTATAGACTGTGAGTTATTTATTATAACAATATTTAGCATTTTTTATTTCAATTGAGTCCATAAAATGAATTATAAATTCAGTCGAAATTTAAAAATAATTTATTAAATTTCAATACATTATAAATAACATTAAAATTATTTTTTGATCTTTTCAAAAAACATTACATTAAAATAAAACATACAATTTTTGGATTTCCATTCAGAATTCATTATTTTAACTTAATTCATCAAATTAACAATAAACTTATTAAAAATTCATAAATAATTGATAAAATTCATAAACACGAATTTTTTAAATTCCTATAACTCCAAAAAAAATTATTCTTCAGTATTACATATTCTTTTTCCAAATTTTGAAAAACAATAAACAGAAATTCCTCAAAAAACAGAATTGAATCCAGTATTTTTATGGTCTTATTCCAATTTCATAAGAAAACTATGCAACATTCTCTTAAAGAACAATTTCAAGTGACAGTGGAATTCGAAAAAGAACAAAAATATGTGATGTGGTTTATTGAAACTTGAATGAACGCAATGCCCTGGAATGCTGTCCAATTTTTAGTAAAAGATTTCATTAAAAATACAATGTTTATGAGACTTAGAACTGGAAATCGTTGCCTGTATTGAAGAAGAAAGTTGTCGCAACTGGAATTTGAGTAGCATTGTGATTTAAGTGTCTGGTACAACAAGATTATGACAATCAATTGAAATCTGAGAGGTTAAATTTACTAATAAACTTATCGTGTTAACGCAGGAAGTATAAGATTTGCGTATCAATGAGTTATGTAAAAATTAAACGAAAAATCTGTTATGAAAAATATTCCAATTTTAAAAAACGATAAATAAAATGACGGATTTTTCGCCCTCATTAATGAACACGCTTTCGCCCCAGTCCAGCAAAATAACATAACTTTTTAATTGATCACGACGTTACTTTTTTATAATTGGCAACGAACGCACGTTGAATTAATACGAAAGTTTTCTCATTCATCCAGATCCTATAATTAACTTAATAACGATGATCAACCATTTTAATAGCTTACATGACATAATACTTGGAAAAAATTTAGCCCTGAACGACGTATCCTGTATTTAGGATCGTCCAGTCTTCAGCAGAAAAATTCCCTGCGTTTCACGAAGAAGCCCTTAATTGAATAATTACATCGACGTACTTCCAATCTCGAGAATATACTTGTTAAAAAATTTTTGTGATGGTGGATTGAATAATTATTGAGAATCATCTAAGAACTTATTTGAATTAAATGAAATTCATTTTATTTTTCTTTTCGTTATAATGAACTTGTTGAATGTTTTTTTTCAACCGTAAAATTTGTCATAAATTTGAAATAAAACACTTTTCCCATCAGTGTCAATCACTGATGAAATACGTGCTACATATTTCAAATCCTAACCAGTTTCAATTATAATTCCGTCGTATTTGAAATTTATGTACGAAGAAAAAAAAATTTTCGTGTTTGCTGCGAGTATAAATCTCGGGAAAATGTGATATTGAGTATTTATTGGATTGAACTGAAACTTTGATTTGTCTTAGAGGCAATGAGATGTTTTAAAATACGAGAATTACGAGTGAAACTCGTTGGGAAGATGTGTTGCTCGGCTTGTCGGATCGCGAGTACACGGTGCAAGACGCGATTTATTATTGCTATATTATTGCTCATGAGAGTCGTGAATCTGTCATTGTTACAATCCCGTAAAACGTGAAAAGATGATAATCCGGAGTACAAGCTTAAAAGCCGACGAGAAAATTGAATATTAGGGGAGTGTGGGGCAAAATGAGCCACTTACTCAAATCGTGATTAAAATGAAATTTCCAAATGATTTGAAATCCAAAAATCCTTTAGGAAAAATGCCCAAAATCGTAAATAAATCCAAATTTTCAAATGACTACAAAATCCCTTACAAAAAACGTGCCAAAAGATAATTGGATCAAGCCAAGTAAAAAAAACTTCAATAAAACCGACGCAAACCAGCGCAACCTCAAACAAACCCATTTTTTCGCCCGAGCAACATTGACACGGTTGCACCGTGAAGGAACGTTTTTACCTCGTGTTTTTCCTTGGCTTGGAAACGGACACTCGCGGCAGAAATCAAGTGCGCGAAACGGAAAGATCCTGGGTGGAAAAAAAATCCTCGGTCGCGCTTGCCCAAGCGATATTATTTTCCCGTGAAATTCTTCTCGGAAACACAATCCTCCTCCGTATCAGTTCGACCGCACACGCGGCCGCGCCATTTTTTCGGGCTTCTGCGGGTCCGCGAGGATCATTGCCTGGACTTTCAAAGATGGATGACGGTCGCGCCAGAACATCCGCGTCACTATTGTTTTTGCTCGCGTTATCGCGCCCGCTAATCGAGCCTCCCTGACATCGGGACATGACGTGGCCTCGGTTTTTGAAAACCCCACGATTGAGCAATTTCTTCCGAGTTGCTGACAACCGCGACGAGCTTTTTTTATAGGTGTAGGTGTCGGTGAAAAATGAGATCCTGTCGCCAGTGACGTAGCAAGACATTTCAGCGCCCGGGGTAAGATGGAGGAAATCCCTCCCTTCCCTCCTTAAAGCAAATTATCTTTAAGAAAAATCGATGACATTCGTTTTGGATAATGTTTTTGACATTAAAAATTGTCTTGGAATTCCAAATAAGACACATTGGAGTGCCTTCGAAATTGAAATAAGATACTTCGAGAAGTGTCTTGGAAATTCAAAATATCTTGAAAATGTTTAAAAAACACTTTAAAAAGTGTCTTAGACACTTGACAGTGTGTTAGAGTTCCAGAAAAGATACTTTTCAAGGACTTTCAATTCAAAATAAGACTTCAAGGATTGTCTACATATTTTTTACTAATCACTTCAAGTAGTGTCTTAGACGTTTAAAAGTCTCTTCGAATTTAAATGAAACACCTCGAATAGTTTCTTGGACATTTAAAAGTGTTTTGAAATTCTGAATAAGTCACATTGGAGTGTCTTATAATTTCAAATAAAAGACTTTACGAAGTATCTCAGAGATTCGAGAGTGTCTTAGATTTTCGAGTAAGACTTTTTGTAAAGTGTCTTAGAAATGTGTGAATATCTTTGGATTTTCAAAGACACTTTGAAAAGTGTCTTACAATTCCAGAAAAGATACTAAAGAAGACCTTTGAATTTTAATAAGACACTTCAAGAAGTGTCTACAAATTTGTAATAAATCACTTTAACAATAAGTGTGTTAGACGTTTCAAAGTGTCTTAGAATTTTCTTAAAACACCTTTAAAAGTGTTTTGAACTTTTAAAAGTGTCTTATATTTCGGTATAAAAAACATGAAAGTGTTTTTGAATTTCTAATGAGACACTTCAAGAATTTTGTTGACATTCGATAGTGTCTTAGAATCCTAGATAAGGCACTTTGAAGTGTCTTAGCATTTCGAACAAGACACTTTCGAGTTTCTTAGAATTTCAAATTAGGCATTTCAAGAAGTGTCTTGGGCATTTCTGAATATCTTGGAACTTTGATAAAGACAGTTTAAGAAGTTTCTTGAACACTTGAAATTTCTGACAATTCCGGAAAAAATACTTTTAATGGTCTTTTAATTTCAAAATAGACTCTTCAAGGATTGTCTTAAATTGTTGCATTTATCACTCACAGAAGTGACTTAGACGTTTGAAAGTGTCTTGGAATTTTTATAAAACACCTTAAAAAGTGTTTTGGACATTGAAAAGTGTCTTCGAATTCCGAATAAGGCACATTGAAATTTCTTAGAGTTTCAAATATGACACTTTAAGAAGTATCATGGACATTCGATGTCAGAAGTACTAATTCTCATTTTTTTCTTTCGGAGAACGATAAAATCGGCAAAAAATGAACAAAATTATCTTTTTCCCCGAAATTTTCCGAAAATTGACCATTCCCGGTAAATTTTTGGCGTCGAAAATGCCGTTTCCCAGCAATGACGAACAGAGGTTTCACAAAAGCACTTTCGAAGAATTTTCTCGAAAGGTACTCACTATTACAGTTCAATTCCATGTAAAGTTCTTATTACACTACATTTTCTTGTAATCCGATGACGTGGAAACTGATTTGAAACGAAAACTCATGCGAAAACAATTGTTGTGACAAGCTCAAGTGAGCGAGTTTTAGAATCCAGCATGGTGGAATTCCTGCTATTAAATAAACTACTATTACCTGAAATATTGGGGAAAGTAACCAATTAACGTTCATTTTATTACTTCGAAGAGTCATTATCTATATATTATTATTATTTTTATCTTATATCCAAGTGAATTTAAATTCAAATTAGCGAGCACATGAATAAACATTCGTTGAATTACTCGACAAAATTATATTTTTTCCCGAATTTTTCTGAAAATTAACCATTTCTGGTCAATTTTTTGCGTCGAAAATTGCTGTTTCTCAGGCAATGACGAATAGAGGTTTCACAAAAGCACTTTCGCAGAATTTTCTCGAAAGATACTCACCATTAAAGTTGAATTTCATGTAAAGTTCCTATTACACGACATTTTCTTGTAATCCGATGACGTGGAAACTGATTTGAAACGAAAACTCATGCGAAAACAATTGTTGTGACAAGCCCAAGTGAGCGAGTTTCAGAATCCAGCATGGTGGAATTCCTGCTATTAAATAAACTACTATTACCTGTAATATTGGCGAAAGTAACCCATTAACGTTCCTTTTATCAGTTGGAAATGAGTCATTATCTAAACTTTTTCAAATGTCATATTCGATATCTTAGTTGATGATATAATGGTATCTATTAGCAATTTGGTTGTTTACTATCAATTCCAATGAAAATAATTACGCAAATAAATTATGTTTCCTGTAAACGCAGTGTCTAAAACACACTTATTGTTAGCTTAATAAACAAGAAAGTCAACGTATAAACAAGACCAACCAATAATTGATGTTTGAGAAGGGCGTATGCAGAAAAAATGTTTGTTCGGGGTTTTATGAAAAAAAAATATCTGAATATCATTTTTTAAAAATTCTAAAAAATGTCTAAATTTTGCAACTCTCTGATTTATAGAGAATCGAATTTCAGAAAGATTTATAGAATTTATAATATGTATATGAAAACTGTTCAAGTTGTAGAAAAAATGAAGAAATATGCAAAATACTATAAGAGAATCAGAAAATGACGCAATTCTAAATTTTGTGACTTAAAAATCACGAAAATCGGGTTTTTTTATATCAAATATTTGTATATTCATACACAAATATTGTTTAATCCAGGATTTTTTCGTCTATAAATAAATATCAAATTCAGTAGTTTTTTGCAAATAATTTGTTCTGCCCAGATTTCAAGTCGTAGGCTATTTTTGATTCGGAAATTAAATAATTTTGCAATACAATGCAACAATTTTGATGAATAAAATTCGTGACCTTTGAACTTTGTTTAATTTAACCAGAGGCAATTTTTTGATATTTTCATTTCTATCGGAATCATCTGCCATTTTTCTTAAAATGATCATTAATTTTTTGTAAATAATTTGACTCTTTTTTAAGATAATTTTCATAATTTTGGGTTTTTTGTCTAAAAAATAGATCAACAATCCGGTAATTTTTCGTGAATAATTTGTTCTGCCTTTGATTTCAAGCCATAGGCTTTTTTGGTTTATTTAATAATTTTGCAATAATGCAACAATTTTAATTATTCAAATTCGTGAACTTTTGAACCGAAAACGATATTTTTTGATGATTTCATCTGTATTGAAATTCTCTGCCATTGTTTAAAACAATATCATCAACTTTTTGTAAATAATTTGACGCTTTTTAAATTTATTTTCGATAATATTGGGTTTTTTCATCTATAAATAAGTACATATAATACAGTTGTTTTTCGTAAATATTTTTTTCTGCACTGATAATAAGTCATTAGATTTTTCGAAAATAAATTCTACAATTTTGCAACAATGCAACAATTTTCAGTAATAAAATTCGTGACCTTTGAAATTCATTTTATTGAACCAAGTGCAATATTTTTCGATAATTTCATTTGTGTCGAAATTCTCTGCCATTTTTTCAAATATATGTCATGATTTTTGAGTAAATTATTTGACGCTTTAATTAATTTGTTTTCAACAATCTGGAGTTTTTTTAAATAAACAAAAGATTTTGTAGTTTTTCGTAAAAAAATTTTTCTAACGTGATTTTAAACCGTGGCCTTTTTTTGATTAAAAATTCATCAATTTTTCGAAAATGAAACAGTTTAGATTAATGAAATTCTTGACCTTTGAACTTCATTTCATTTAACCCAGTGCATTGTTTTGTATCGAAATTCTCTGCCATTTTCCTTAAATAATATAATGAATTTTCCGAAATCAGTTACAGCTTACTTTATTCATTTTCAATAATCCTGCAGTTTTTCAGTCACAAATTTTCCCCCCTCACTGATTATCATTTTCTGACTCTTCGCGATACTTTCTTCAGCAAAACTGCAACAAACTTGCAATTTTCCCCGGTTAATAATATCAACAAAACATTTTAGAACCACATCACACACTTGTAACATGAAACGCTCGTTTTAAGAAGTATATTTCTCAAAGCTCCTCGGTTCACATTTTACGAATTTTGTGACATGACTTTTACGACTGGACTCGTCACAAAAGTCTTACGAACGTAATGTCGTCATGATTCTACACTCGATTGCAAAATACGGCAGTAACACAATGCAGTGAAACAGCCGCTATGGTTATTCCTGCCCATCGTGCACGTACACCTTACACACAACCCCAAGAAAAATGTAGTCACGTTGAAATAAAAGCCATACAATGTATTCTTACGCCAGGGCTCTTTTCTTTGTTACGTCACGAGTTTTCAAGTCTGCAGGAATATTCACCAAAATCAAAAATCAACGATGGACAAATTTTTAAAAACATAAAAACTAATAAGAGTAAAATAAAATTATCATTTATGAAAAGCGCACAACACTTTAAAAATCATTTGTTTGTAAACAGTTTGTGAAAAAATATTGTTAAAAAAAGTTTTTCCATGTTTTATTATTGCACAAAATATTCACGTGCTTCACACACGTGTTCCATTCGGAAAATTTCCCCCTCCACATTCACCTTTTGAAGATAGCGTTATCAGTGCGCAACTTTTCACGAATTTCTGAAAAATAGAAAAACACACTTGTGAAATCCACGTGCTTCCATGATCGATTTACTTTATCACATGCGCGGTGCATAGATAAATTGTGCAACGCGGCAAGATAATATTTTTCACGAGACTCGGACTTACTTCTCTCGCGGGGTGTCGCAACGTAACGTGCATACGGCGCACGTGTATGTTGATTTTCATTGACTGGCGAGTACCTATTAATTAGAAATGCACAATCAACGATAACATTGAAGATATTTATACGAGTAAATGAAGGAAAGAAATTTATCACGTTTTTTCCACGTTTGGAGCGGTGCATGGCGAAATCGTGGAATCATTGTTCTCTTATTCATGAGGATTTTTTTTGTTTGTTGCGTCGTGATTTTTCCAGATTTATTGTGAGATTGTGGATTATCGAGGATGGAAGAGGATTTTCAAAAATACGAAGAAAAGTTGAATTATGTAAATGAATGATTTTGATAATTTGTTGAACTTATTTGATTCTTTTTGTACTTCATATGTTTTATTGGTTTAATTTATGTTTATATAATAATTAAATGTCATAATTAGGAATATTATTTAAATAATTTAAGTAATCATTGAAGATTATGAATGATATTCATAAAAAAGAGTAAATTTTTATAATATCCAGGTAAGTTCTTGCAATCTCTGAAATTTTCAAATGTCTGACGACTTTTTTCGAATTTCCCTCATCAATTACATTTCCAAACTTTTGAAAATTACGTAATTATTTGAATTTAACAATACTTAGTGAATTTTTAAATTGCCGGTCTTCTTGGAAATCTCAAAATTGTAATAATTCACGAGTTTCCTAGAGTAGGAAAAATTTATAAATTATGATAGGTAAATAATTTCTGCTGAAATATTCCAAAAAATAAACGTGAATTTTGAAATTGCTAGGATTTGCAAAAAATCTGAATTTCCAAGTTTTGATGGAATGTTTGGAATAACCGAAATTTTCTCGATAAAATCGCTGAAATTCTCGAAACATCTTTTTTTTCATAATTTTTAAATTTTAATATTCATTTTTTTATTCAATAATTTATAAATTTTAATATACTTATCTATAGATTTTGTTAAATTTTTTTTTGTTAAGAATTATTAGGACGCTTAAAATTTTCAAAGAAATAATAATATTTAAAAATAATTTTAAAAAAAGGAAATTAAACTGATACAAATAAAATTAAAAATATTTTTACGATATGAAATTCTCGCAATCTCCAAAGTTTACAAAGAGACAACTTTTCCCAAATGTCCCTTAATAATTACATTTCTACAATTTTAAAAATTACCTGAATTTCACAAAATGTAGTGAATTTTCAAAATGCTTATCTTCTTTGAAATCTCGAAATTATAATAATTCACAGTTTCTTACACTTTGAAAAATTTATGAAATTATGATGGAATTTATAATATAGTTTTAGAATATGTTTTTACTAATCGTATTATTAATAAATATGTTTAATTATGCGATTTAATTTTATTTTAATTTTTTAATTTAATTTAACTTTTATTAAAAATTTTTTTTTATATTTATGAATTTTATGTATTTCACATAATTATGTACTTTACATAATGTATTTTTCTTTTATTTTTTAATGATGTATTTAAAATATTTTACTTTATATATTATTTCATGTACTTAATTGATGTTTTTTTTTTTCATTTATGAATATCATGTATTTTTATTATATATTTTACATACGTACATTAGATTTTTTATTTTCAATTTTTTCACAACCAATGTATTTCATGTATTTGAATTTATTTATTCTTTTTATGTGTTTTATTTATGTACTTTTTTTATGTATTTGAAAATATACACTTTTTACATTATTCATTTTTCTTTTCTTTACTGATGTATTTTATTTATTTTAATTTATGTATTTTTAAATGTATTTTTTCACGTATTCTACCTATTTATTTTTCATTCCTTACTCATGTATAATATGTATTTTGTATTATAAATTTTATGAATAGTTTAAGTTCTTACAAATTTATAAAATTCAGATTCTTTCTTTGATTTTTTTCATATATGTACTTTATAATATGTATTTTTCTTTGTTTTTCACTAATGTATATTTTAAGTATTATATTTTATGTATTTTTTCATGTATTTCACTTATGTCTTTTTAAAATTTTTTATTTATGTACATTACGCATTTTTATTATGTATTTTATACATTTACTTTACATTCTTCACTTTCAATTTTTTTTTTAACTTACGTACATAATGCATTTCACTTTATGTATTTTATTTATGTATTTTTCATTTTTTAATTATGTGTATGCTATGTACTCTACTTTTTTTTATTTTAATGTATTTTAGATATGCAATTTTATATGATGTTTTTTTTATGTGTTATTTATCTTTTTTAAATATGTACTTTATATTATGACTTTTTGTATTATCTGTTTTACTGATGTCCTTTTTAAATCATGTAAATAAATAATTTTCATTCAATAATGATACATTTTTCTTCAATCCGACTGTAATTAGCTGTATTCATGAGAATTGCATCCTTCAATAACTAATTATTTTAGTATCTTCAAATTTGATTGTACATACTGCAAATGTATATTGTTTACAAACATTCTAAAAGTTCCCGAAACGACCATTTTCCCACCGACTTTTTTTTCAGTAAGAAAAAAAGAATATTCCGATCAAAAGACCTTTCCAACATTTAAATTTCCCCTCTTGCCCCTATAAAAACTTTTTCGCAACGTCGCTATCACCGAAGACAGTAAAAACTCGATAATTTCTCGGAGTTATAAGGCTGGTGGCAACGACACGTGACGACCCGAGCCCTTATAAACGAGACTGCCTTAACAACTCGTGCATCTCGTTTTTTGCTCATCTTTTTCTCGTTTTCTTCGGTTAGAATCACGAGTCGAGCACGCTAATTGATCGAACTTGTCCGGGTAGGTGATTGTATGTAGTATCTGAATGTCACGATATCTCGGCGGAGAATAATGAAGACGCGCAAGTAAGGCGGCCAGGCAGCGACCCGGAGCAATCAACCCCAGTCAAGTCGCGCGGAACAGTTACACGCCGAGTCTCTTATTTCTTTCTCCCTCTTTTCCAGCCCGTCTATCTCTATCTCTACATACACCGGCATTTTTCGGACTACTTCATTAACAACAGATCTCGTCGCCCACGATCAGCAAGGAGTTTCGTGAAAAAAGATTTTGGAAAAAGGGTCACAGAGGGGTGTTGGATATTTGGATCTTTTTCATCTTTTTTATGAACTTTTAAGAATTCATTCCACAATTTCCACAATATGGTGTTGCAAAAGTTACTATATTATCTGCCAAATAGTACAAAATCTTAGTGATTCTCGTTTACTATACAGATTCTCATAATCACAATATTTTCTTCTCATCGTACGTTACTCCCTCGAATGATTTATATTCGAAAGATGCTATCTCCCCAGGAAAACCGTTTCAAAACGCGAATATTTTTCACTCGGAACGCGATATCTTTACGGTAAAGGTGGGAACGCGTATTTATCATCTCGCAAAAAAGCCTTCCCAGAAATCGAAGAAACTCGAGGAGGAACCGAGGGCGCACGCTGGGCCCGCGTTTGTCCTCGCGATCTCCAAGACCTAATGCCTTCGTTTCACTACAAATCACCGCGGCCTTTCGCGTGGTAGCCACAACTTTTATTTTTCACTTTTTTTATTTCCCCGCGTTTATTTCTCGTGCACCGCAGCTTCATACATCCCGCGAGACAGTGTTTTATCTGTCCTAGACAATTTATTCGCGGTTCGACCCATACTTTTGTCCTTTTTGCTTCAAGGGCTTTTTTAGTTGCGGTCTGAGGTTTAACGTTTCGGTCGAGAGAATGTTTCTAGAGATTTTAATGTTCACAGAAAAGAAAGAATTTGAAGGAATACATTTTTTTGCTTCCAGAGCACAATTACTGTGCAATGGAATTTTATAACTTGAATCAACATTGAAACAAACAAATTGTAAGGCATTTGTAATAAATACAATATATAATAAATACATAACTATTTCAAAACTGCGAACCGCTTGCACTTTGAATTCCATACCACAAAAATTTGAATAATAATGCAAGTCCAAACGACTTACTCGATCTACTTTCTGACTCCCTTATATCCACTGCAGTAAGCATTGAAATCTCAAATCTATATCAATAGTCCAAGGTTATATTTAAAAACCTAATACCAACCATAAATAACAATGTTTGTCAGCAAATGTTTTTCCTCGTATTATATCCCTAAGCTGATAAGTCCCTGATCACCCACGATCAATCGGAAACTTCATTTGAATATACTGTACGACGCTTGATAATCAGCTTTTTTATCGAGATCTATTTTCGCTTAATCAATGACAAATTAGAAAGTGCAGTATTTAAATGTTTCCAATGCCGAACTTGAAGTGTTGGAAATGTTGTATTAATTGAGCAAACACTAATTAAATCGGAGAATTCTAACTCATTGTTACTTGATTTGTATGCTGGTTTGATTGTCGATGCAAAATGGTGAACAGTAAAAATTTTATTTGGAAAGTATTTTAATGTTTTTATAGAACTTAGGATTGAACGTGAAAATTGTATATAATTGTTGGGGTTTTTGTGGAGGAATGTAGAATTTTAATAGAAAATAAAAAATAGTTGTTTTTTATAATCACATTTAAATCTTATTATAAAAATTAGACCTTGTAATTTGTTGTGACATGACATTAGGGGCGTTGACAGAAAAAATTTTCGGGACAAGTTTTTTGAAAAAATACATATATTTCCTTTGGGAATTTTAATTTGAAATTATTGATGATTTGTTTATAAGGGTCAGATTTTTAAATTTTTCTAACTTTGGAATTTTTAAGTTATTTGAATTTTTGAGTTCCAAGTCACACTTTTTTATGAAAGTGTTTGATGTACTGGATTGAAATTATCATTATTTTTAAATAAAGGCAGTGAAAATTTTTTTTCTAAAATAATTGGTATTTTTTCGTAATTCAATCATGTTTGTCAAATTTGAGCGATTTTTTTTAAGTATAGATTTTTTTTTCAGCTTTCTATAATTCGATCTTCTAGCAATTACAGATTTTAAGAATTTTGATCTTTTCAAAGTTATTTAGGAAATTATAACCTTCATAGATTATAAATATAAAATATATTTTCATATTTTTCGAATTGAACGTTAATTAATTTTGTAATTTTTTTTGGCATTTCAATGGATCTTTTGATAAATTTTTTAAATATATATAATGAAAATTTTGAGTCTACGCATTGATTTTTATTGATTAAAAAAAAAAACAATATCCTTTCTACAGATTTTCATTATTTTGTTCACTTCTTATAATTTTTTTTAAGTATTTCTACAATGCAAAGAATTTTCTGGCAAAAATTTCTTAACTTCTAGATAGATTTTAAGAATTTTTTGCTCTAGGATTCAATGCTTATTAAATATTAGAAAAACTTATATCCACAAATTTTGGAAAATTAAGAGACTGCTAGTATTTTTTGCATATTTTCAGTAATTACGACATTTTTAAGGTATTTTGGTATTTTTTGAGATGTTAGTTATTTTTATATATTTCTAGCATTTAATGCACTTGAATTCCAATTTCGATGGATTTATTAGTAATGTCATAAATTTCTTTTCTTTGATTATTTTTCAAAGTATTTATAAGATTTTTTCGTGGTTTCTAGTATTTTCATAAATTTTTTAGTTCAATTCTAGATTACTGTATAAATATTTTGAAACTTAATACTTTAGAATTCAATGTTTCATAAATTCTACGCATTTTTTTCCAATTTTCCAGAATATATTACTTTTGCAGATATCTCTTACTTTTAGTATTTTTGCAGTATTTGTACGATTGTATGATTAACGTTTTTAGCGTTTTTGTAAATGTTTGTCAATCTTTTTTATTCACTGAGATGAAACAATTTTACGATTTTGAAAACTTTCATTTTCTACACTATCCCAGACAAAAATTAATTTCTAACATTTTTTTTAAATAAAATTCTTCTGAATCAAAATTCTTTTTTTTTCACATTTAAGTAAGTTCATTTTTACTAATATTCACTCATTTTATTTTGGATCATCAATAATTTTATACATAATTTTTTAATCTTTTTGTCAGTTTTTTTATCTATTTTCTTTATTTTTTGAATTTTTACATGAAATAATAACTTATGAAATTATTTCTCTGCCTACACTGACAAAAAAATCTAGTACTTTTTACTAAAAAATATAGTAATGGAATATCGTGATGAAATCATGAAATACAGTAAATTTTACGATACACAGTACCTATTGTATAATTTAAAATATTCGTACTGTAGTCGGTGCCATACAGTATTATAATACAATGTAATTTTTTATATCTTGTATTTTGATAACTGTTATTTACTAAAGTAAAAAATACAAAATTCATAGTACTTTTTACTATATATCAACTTGTAATTGCCATATTTGACGTGTTACTATACTGCATGATAAAAATAAATATGTGTACGTCTAATTGTACTGTAATATATGGAAAAATTAAGAAAATATTATAGATTTCCGTAAAACACAGTAATTTTCCCAATATTAACAAGACAAAAGTTACAAAGTCACGCACTTGCATGACATAAAAAAGAAGCTTAGTCACCGGATTTTCCAACTGATTTTCAAAGTTGAAAAGTACTATTTAAAGAAGTGTCCCGAGTAAAGTAATGAGCGATATACATACAATGAATTTCATTGAAGAGAAGGTGTCTTTTCATGTCCGTTTCAAAGCCACCGCGCGGTAGAAGAAATGCAGCTAGAATATATGTACCGTCTAACCGTGAGAACATTTTTTCACGGGATCGCTCTCTTTAAACATGCTAATTCATGCGAGCATGCTTGCTGCTGGGGCCGAACCTAAGCGTCGATAATTTGTTCCAGCACTCACGATGCAAAGATAATAAAACAGTGTTTCAGGAAAAATGAAGCAAATTTTGAATATTTTTTGGTGCGTTTTCAGTTGTTTTTTATTTGGAAAAAAATGCATTATTACAATTCGTAAGATTTTCTAAACGTATAATGATAAACAAAAACAGAATAAATTGTTTTCATTGTCTTTTATTGTTATATTATGAATAATTATTGATATTTAGGAAATGTTATTCAACACCGTTGATTTCATATATGTTTGAAACTTCGGCAAAATTTTGAATAAAAAAAAATTTTACTTCATTGAAATTGCAATATCTCTGATGTTTTTCAAAATTTTCTACTTGGTCTTTTAACAGCATTTTTGAGACTATTCGAAAATCATCCTTACGGAAATAAACGGAAGTCATAAAATAACGTAGTTGTTGAAAAAAAAATGAGCAAAAACTTTCAACGAGAGCTATAAAATAAGAAAAAAAGCCATAAAATTTCGTTACGGACGGCTTCATTATCACCGAGTATTGTCGCATGGTGAAAAACAAGCGATGGAAGCTGCGAATTTCCTGGTACCAAGGCGATTCTCGTACCACCCGAGGTCGCAGTCATCATGTCTGCAAACGCTCGTACACTTATTAAACATTCATGGGAGAGGTTAATTCTCTCTTTCTCTTTGCTCAAAGAACATTATGTAATTCGCGAAATATGCCAATTCACCCAACAGTTTGTCAGCTTCCAAATTTTACAACGTGTCTTGCTTTTTTTGTTTCAGGTAAGCTCCGAGAAAAAAAATTTGTCGGATTGCACGTGGTAGCAAAAAGTGTGAGTACTGCAGAAACGAAGAATTTTTTATCCAAGTAAGAATTTTCGTTTCCGTAATTTTTATAAAATTTTGAAAAATTTCGAAAAAAGTTTTGAAAAATCGTTGGGATTAGTTTGGAATTTTAAAAAGAATGATGGGAAATTTAGATTATGAAATTTGCGAAATTTGAATTTTACTTTGTTAACTATTTATAATTGTGTAAAATAATTTCTAGGTTTTCTAAAAATAAATTTAAAACCTCATTAGCGAATAATTTTATATAAAATATTTTTAAAAAAGTGAAAAAAAGTACTTTTTTTAAAGAATTATTCATGTTTATGAATTTTTTTTCGATGAACTATTTATTGATGAAAATATTAGTTTTTTTAATTAATAAATAAAGTCAAAATTTGATAGATGAATTTGTTCTTCAACAAATTTACAGGTTTAGAAGATAGGTTTTTTTTTATTTTTGTATTGATGAACGTATTTTACATAATTCTAGTTTTATTTTTATTTTAAATACATAATTATAAGATTTCAAAACATTTTTTTTTTTTGTTCATTTGATTTCCAAATTTATTTATTCTATCCTCAAAGTGTTAAATTACTTGATGCAAATCAACAAATTCAAAAATTTGTCGAGGCTACAAAAAAATAATTTACTGCTGCAAAAAATTGTGTTGAATCAGCACATTTTTTTGCTGATACAACAAATCCTTTCTTTTCGGAGTGTAAGTACTGAAACGAAATTTTTTTCCCTATTCACCTTTTAGATAATATTTTCAAGATCAACATACAGAAATTCTCCATTTGTAACATATAATTTGCAGTTATAACAACTCACGTGTTCTCTTGTAATTACTAGAAACTTCACCGAGAGCATGACCCAAATACGATTCACTTCTAAAACATGCACACAACACATATCCAGAATAATAATAAAAAAAACATAAATTCCAAAAACTGAGTCTTTTAATTTTCGTTCCACTCAGAGTTTTAGCTAATGTTTACTAAATTACACCTAAATAAGAACGTTTACGAATAATTGCAGCTTCTCTTCGATTTGTGCAACGCATAATTATAATTTTAATTTTCGGGTCCAGGGATAATTAATGTTCTGTTGAAACTTGGTTTCGAAAGAATGACGAGAATCGACTCTCTCATTATTTGAAATTGAACGCAGTTAAAATTTTCTTTCGAAATCACGAGTAACAACAAAAAAGGTCGAGTTTTTCTTATTTCGCTTTGCATATCAGTTGTTGGTCATCACAGAACGTATGAAAAGTTGCATGAATGCAACTATTTATTACGATGTGAATTTCCGATTATACAGAATAATCACTGATGATCGGAAATTGTTTCCTTGTCATGAAAAAATATTGTATACAGGAAAAAATTCGTATCCCAGGGAATTTATCGAAAGGGATCTGAAAAAAAGGTGGAAATAAAGCCTGGGTTTATTATTGCGACGGGATAAAAATACTCGCAGTTAATATAATTATCAGCGTCGATCCGAGTGAAAAAGTGGCTTCTTACGGGGAACAGAAGAACGCCTTCTCCGGCGCTCTTACTTCTGAGGCAGACATCTTTTAGAGATAATCGCGACTGGTCATTTATCGAGGCTCATCACGATACTTTTTTACCCGTTCTTTGCCATGTAACTAAAATTACAGCTTTTCCTTCCTCCATTCCCATGAATCCAAATCGTTTCTTTTCATTCTACGGTTAATTTTTATCATTTGAAAACGTACATTAATTCAAAAATAAATAAATTAATAATATTAGGATACATAATCAAATTGTCATTTATTTTATAAGAATTTTATAAGAAATTGAATAAATAATTATAACATAAATAAAAACACATATAAATACACAGAAAAATTGGTTTAACGGAATATTTCAAGTAATTCAAAGAAACAGTAACAAATCTTGAATAATTTAATACAGTTAATAATTAAATGCAGTAATAATTGAATACTACAGTAATAATAATACAGTCTAATAGAGAACAATAATTTAATATCTAATACTATAATACAATTGTTGCTAAAATAAAAAATAATTACTAAAAATAGTATAATAATACAGTATAATAATAACAATAATACAGTAGTAATAATACAGTAATAATTAAATACAGTTAAATTTATGAAATCCATCCTTTTTATGTAAGAGTTCATTTTTATAATTTAAAAACATACATTTAATTGATAATTAAAGAATAATAAATCTATTACAATTGAAAACTTATTCATTTATTAATAATTTATTATTAAGTCAATAATTTTTTTCATTATTAATTAATACATTAATAAAACCATACGCAAATACACAGAAAAACGAAATCGTAATTGCTCAATCGAAATATTTTGAGTAGTTCGAAGAAACAATTTAAAACTATAAATAATCATACAGTTAATTTTGAGAAAATCTTTTTTTTTTAAGTCCATTTTTATAATAAAAAACATGCATGAATTTGTTTGTTTTATACTATAAACATTATATAATAATAAAATAAATATTCATCTAACATCTATTTAATAATAATTCAATAAATGACTGAATAAATAAACCATACTATCATAAGAAAAACAAATACAAAGAAAAATGAAGTTATTGTTGGGTCGGAATATTTTGAGTAGATCAAAGAAACATCAAAAAATCATGAATTGTTATACAGTTTCTTTTAAAAAATCGTTTCTTTTCATTCTACAGTCAATTTTTGTAATTTGAAAATGTACAATAATTAAATTATTAATTTATAATAATAAGATAATAATTGATTAATCATTTATTCTATAATAATTTTACAAGAAATTGAATAATTTAATATTACACCAATAAAAACAAACGCAAACACACAGAAAAATTTTAATGTTATTGTTATAACGGAATATTTCAAGTAATTGAAAAAAACAGTATTAAATCTTAGTGTGAAATCGTGATTGAAAAATAATTCATTTTGTTATAGTTTATTATTGAGTCAATAATTATTTTCATTAATTAAAAGATACGCAAATACACAGAAAAATGAAATTATTATCATATCGGAATATTTAAGAAGTTCAAAGAACACTAAAAAATCATAAATAATTATACAGGTAATTTCTGTGAAATCTTTTTTTTTCACAGTTAAGTTTTATAATTTAGAAACATACATGAATTTATTAATTTTATATCATAACAATTATATAATAACGAAATAAATATTTATTCAATCATAATTTAATAATACTTCAATAAATAGTTGAATGAATAAACCATACATTATTAAAAACACACACACATAAGCATAAAAACAAAACTGTTATTGTTAAATCGGAATATTCTGAGTAGATCAAAGAAACATCAAAAAATCATGACTAATTAGACAGTAAACTTTAAAATCGTTTCTTTTTATTCTACGCAGTTAATTTTCATAATGAATAAACATACTTTAATTCAATAGTTAATGAAAAATAAGTAGATAATAGTCTTATGATCAATAATTTGATCATAATTTTATAAAGAATTACTAATTAAATACTACATTAATAAAAACATATGCAAATACACAGGAAATGATATTGTTATTGTAAAATCGAAATTTTTTTAGTAGTTTATGAAACATTCAAAAATCATTAATAATTATACAGTTAATTTTATGAAATCGTTTTTTTTTTCACTCTACTGTTAATTTTCATCATTTGAAAACGTACATTAATTGAAGAAATAAATAATAATAAAACGATAGTAATTGAATGATCATTAATTTAATGATAATTTTTTAAGAAATTGAAGAAGTTTTGGTTGCAGTACCCAAACTTTGGTTGATCCATATTTCACTGAATCAATGGTTGCTGTAACCAAACTATTTTTCTCCGTGTAACAATTTCTTTTGTGCTACAGGAGCACAACATATAATGATTGGGTTCTGACAACAACAAAAAATAGCTACTGCTGCAAAATAAAATTAGTTTCATCAAATTCTGTTAAAACAGCACATCTTTTTGCTGCTACAGCGTATCCTTTATTTTTCCTATTAATAATCAACGTTTTCGTATGTTCTTTTTTTTCTGAATTTCTTTTTAAAATTACTCTTACAAGTTATGTTCTTCAGATTTTAGTACGTACACATTTCATCATATGGTTCATATTCTTTTTGATTTTCAACCTCAATAACTACCACTCCGCATTGCATTCCGAAAAAAACCGTTATGTCACTTTCTTTTCAAGGTTTCGTTCAAGTTCATGGCTCCCTTTCGATTTTTCGACCTTCTTTTCTGCCCGCGAAATCCGTTGATAATTATTTTCGCCCAGCGGTTCTTTTTCTGGTGATCCCGCATACCGCGACAGGTAGTTATGAGCCTGAGCGAAGATTCAATTAATTCCAAGGCCACGAGACAATGCGTAGCCTGCCCAGTGGCGTAAAAAAAAAGATTATCAACCCCTCTCCCATGAATTACAAATTCCCATTATATTCAATTACGTTTTATGAGATACAATCAGATCTGAGGTCAAGTAAGGTTACAAATCGAGGAAAACGATAAAAAACCTTCAAAAAAATAACGCAATCACTCGATAACTTTTCACATTTCGAACGTCAACGTTTTGCCATTCGCAACTTTCTTCGTTACCTGGGAAAAACTTTGAACAAATCTTCCTAACGATCGTCATCGCTCATTTCCTCCGGAGTCGAAGAAAAAGACGAAAAATTGAACATTGAGAAAATCATCACGGCCTCGATAATTGCAATGACGCCTCGTATTCCTTCTTACATACCGTTACAAATTGCGCAATTAATAACTCGGCAACTTTCATCCAAAGCAAACACAATTCGCGGTGAATCTTCACAGCCGATCTCGGTACTCGGTGATTAAATAATTCATCAAGACGATGCTGCTTGAATCAATAATATGATTGGGAATGTGGTTTTTGAAGAGGCGTTAGAGCGTTATTGTTGTTATTATGAGCTTGAGAGGATATTTAAGTGGATATCGCTGTTTGGATTGTTCAGTGAATTAGGGGTTTGCTGAGTTGAATCCACATATAAATCACTCATACAATTGCATCAATAATTTTTCTTTATTCGTCTGTTGTTGCACATAAAACAGTGCATTCTCAGCAACGTTAATAAGTTCTTAAAAGACATCAGAATTACAAATTCAAACCTTTTAAAACGTCTCTCAGGCCCATTTTCGGAACCTTCATTAAAGGTGTATTTAACGAGAATCGCTGATGTGAGTGGACATGTAAATACGTGGCCGAATATTACACAAATTGTCATGATTAATATGCGGTAACAATCTTTTGATTGCATCAGTTGGCCAAAGCACTTGTGAACGTCTGACTGACCGATGAAGCCGAAGAGCTGCGAAAAGACTCGTCCCAAATTGCCATGTTTTCGCGTCATATCGCCTTTGCATTTCATGACAAACTCTACATGCACGGTAATATCATCAATTTAGATGGATTTAATAAGGAGTTAAACATCGAGTTTAAGAAAAATCACGAGGAACGTGTTTTTCAATGCATTTGCAGATGGTTCGGGATAAGTGATGTCTTCATAAAGAAGAGGAATCTAAAAATTCAAACGACCCTCGTTAAATCGTGTTTATTGACTTCGTGTGTAAGAGCAATTTGGAATCATGTTAATGCATGTTTCTTGGAAAATTATTGAAAAAAATGAATCGAGCGAGTTTTTGTAGTTTATCGTAATATATAGGTATTTTTTGGAAATGTATTTATGAACGTATTTTCTAACGTGGTTTTATTTTCTTGATCAACTGTCTAAGATGACGATTACATTTTTTTATAATTATTATGTTTGTCTTATGAATAAGTGCTATTGTTAGTGTATATTGAAAAGTTTTTCTTCGATGTTTTACGATTTACAATTTTTAGATTTTTTGTAATAAAAGTGATGTATGAATTTTTAATATTTCTCGTATTTTATAGTTCATTTGAAAAATGTAAAATTTTCCAGAATTATTATATATGTTTGGAATCATTTTATTTTATTGTTAAATAGGTTACAAGTTTAATGCTGTAGTATTAAATGCGAAAGAAAATTTGGATACATTGAGAAATTTTTTGGAAAACGTTATTGTCATAGTTTTTTCGTATTTCAGTGATTTCGAGTACATTCAGTATGTTTTTCTGGAATTTAAACAGATATTTCATTGATAATCTTTTTTTATAATTATTTTCTCACTGTAAAATTCTCATATCTTCCCATTTTGAATCATAACTTTTTATTTACTATGTACTTATACGAAAATGAAAAGCATTGGAAGATTATCAATTTTCCTAGATTGTCCTCAATTATATAAAAAAAGAATGATTTTTGAATTTCAGATAATGTTAATTAATTTTGTACATTGTAAAAATTTTTGAATCTTAAAAAATTACAGATACCGTGTTATATACTATATTTTTAAAAATCAAAAAATGTTTCATCATACGGATACAGTCCAAAATTTTTTGAATTTTAGAAATAATCTAAAATATAATATAACTCTGAAAAATGTTATTTGTAAAAAATTTTCATTGTTCGGTTAAACTAGAAATGATTAATTGATTGATTTTTGCTTGGTATTTTTGGGTATTCATATTATTATAAAGTTTTTTGAAATCAAAATTTAATCCTTTAATTATTAAAAATGACGACAATTTTCTAGAACTAAAATTCGTAAGTTTTTTCGGTTTTTTATATTTTTTTGAAAAAGGAAAAGTTTTTTTGAATTTAATGAAAAAGTTGTTAAAAGTTGAAAGTATTGAAAAGTTACCAAAAATTATCGTACACAAATTTTAATGAACTTTTTTTGATTATTATTGTTAAAATATAAAGAAAATAAAATGGCATTGAAATAATTCTCCAGATTGTCGTAAATTTTATGAAATTCGAATAATTTGTTGAATTCCAGATAATGTTATTAAATTTTGTACATCGTGAAAACGTTTTTAGATTCCGAAAAGTTACAGAAACCATGATGTAATTTACTATATTTTTTAAAATCAAAAAATTTTCATAATACGGATACGATCAAAAATTTTTGAAATTTTAGAAATAATCTAGAATATAATATAACTTTGAGAAATGTTATTTGTTAAAATTGTAAATAGTTCGGTTAAACCAGGTAAAACTACATATTATTAATTAATTGATATTTGGGTATTTATTTTCATATTATTATAATGTTCTTTAAAATCAAAAATTGATCTACGCACAAAAAATTTATGTAATTGTAAAAGTTTTATCGGAATTTGGAGTTTCAGGAAATATCCGAAAATTTCGTAAATTGTTAAAAACTACAACAATTTTCTAGAGATGAAATTCATAAGTTTTTTTCCTTGTTTTTTTTTAATTTTTTGGAAAAGCGTGAAGTTTTTGTTTAATTAAATGAAAAAATTTCAATAAATTGAAAGTATTGAAATGTTAAGAAAAATTATCATACACAAATTTTAGAGAATTTTTTTCGATTATTATTGTTAAAATATGAAGAAAATAAAAAAGCATTGAAATAGTTATCCAGATTGTCGTAAATTCTATGAAATTCGAATAATTTGTTGACTTTCAGATAATGTTAAAAAATTGTGTACATCTTGAAAAGTTTTTTAATTCCGAAAAATTACAGAAGTCATGTAATGTACTAAATCAAAAAATTTTCATAATACGGATACGTACCGAAATTTTTGAAATTTTAGAAATAATCTAGAATATAATATAACTTTGAGAAATGTTATTTGTTAAAAATTGTAAAGGTTCGGTTAAACTATAAATTATTAATTGATTAATTTTCGCGTGATATATTTAAGTATTTATTTTCACATGATTATAAAGTTTTTTGAAATTAAAAATCGATCCTTGCACAAAGATTCATATAATTGTAAATAATTCATGAAAATTTTGAATTTCAGAGAATTGTAATGAAATTTTTACAATTTAAATTACAAGAATGTTCTGGAACTACAATTCGTTAGTTTTTTTCCTCGTTTTAACTTTTCTTACATTAATTTAAAAAAATTTCGTAAAGTCTTGCATTTTATAAATTTTTTTAAAACTTTTTGCTTATACTATTATAAATAAATATGTAATACATAAACACATCTCGAACATGTTATACGTGAACAATATTTCCCAAAATGTGTAGAATTTCGTTCTAAAATTCTCCAGTACCCACAAAATCGACGAAATCTTCCTGAAACCACGAAAATCCCAGGCTCCACATAAACACGCAGCGTCTTCTCACGCTGGGTCGAAATCTCCGCGGATTTCTCCCGAGCAGTGGGAGAAATAATGAAACCGGCAAGCGCGAATCGTCCAGGTAAACGAGCTGCAAGCGAAAGGGGGAAAAATGAGTAGGTTAGGCAGAAAGGAGGGGGAGACGTTGGAAAAAGCAAGTACGTTTCACTTGCACTTGGCCGGCTGTAATTGCGTAGGTAGTCCTGTTTACCTAACGAATAAGTGAGAGCGAAGGTCATCGGCTGATGCTCCGGGATAATTCGGGTACCGATTTCACTATTACCCGCAGCAGCCGCACCAGGAAGTGGCCCCATTCGGGAGATGCCGCGGCCTTTCCACCGGGAGTACTTACCAGGAAACGCCGAGCTCGTTTAATCGATTCGTTCCTAGATTGCTTTTCTTCTTCGTTAACGGGCTTTTTCATAATGGGATGGCGAGAGCCGATCGTTTGCATCATGTCACGCAGGGAAGAGAGTTCAAGTCGGTCGATCGTGCATGCCACATTGTAATTGTTGTACAGGAAACGAGGGGTTTTGGTAACGTCAAGTAGGGAAATTCTTGGGGACGCGTTTCTTTGGATTATTCGATTTTTAGAATTTTTTATGCAGAATTGGGAGCTTTTAAATTATTGACACATTTAGTAACAAAAAAAAATTCATAATAAATTTTAATAAATTTTATTTCATAAATTTTTTTGAATTTTAAAATTTTCATGTATTTTTTTTATTTGTATTTAAATTATTATTTTAATTATATTTATATTTATAATATAATTTATATTATTTTTAAATTTATTTATAATTTAATTTATTATCTATTTTACATATATTATATAACTTATTGTTCATTTTTCATTTTACTTTATATTTTAATAATTATTTTATTATTAATTTATATAGTTTATATTATATTTATTATTATTCTTTATTTCTATTGAATTTTGATATTTATTTTATAGTAGTATTTCTAAATTCTAAAATTTTTTTTATAGAATTCTAATTTCAAATAATTTTCAGTATTTTCAAAGAAATTTGGGACAAATCGAGAATTTATTTTTTCAAATTTCTCACAAAACCTCAAAAATTTATTGACAATTTTTAGAAATCCACAAGTTTTATGAATTCTGGAGAATTATTAATAATATGCGAATTTTCTAAGTTTTACCAAGTTTTCATAATTTTCTTATTTTATAATTTATTTCAATTTTAGTTAGATATGCGCTTTTTATAGTTTTTATAATTTTTTGAAATCAACGAAAATTCACAAAATCAATTTTTCATACTCAATTTTGTACGTAATATGTATTTTATTTGAATTTATTTTTGCAAATTTTTTTTAAAACCTCAGAAATTTATTTCCATTTTTTAAAATTCTACAATTTTTATGAATTCTGGAGAATTATCGACAATATGCGAAATTCCGAATGTTTTAGAAATTTATTGAATATTCGTATATTATAGTTTATTTTAATTTTGATTTTTAATGTTTTTTGTAGTTTTAATAAATTTTCGAAATCAACGAAAATTCACAGAATCGATTCACGTTTTGTAAAAACTTTCAATTCCAAAGTTGGCGACCTACATTTCAAAACTAAAATTTTTACCTAACAATATGTATTTTATTTGCAACGCTCAGTTTTTATAAAAATAAAGTGTGAATTTGCTAATCAACTAATAGGAGATTAAAATTAAAAAATTATGTTGTTTGACATTTTTTGATCGAATGTCATTATTATAAAACAAAAATAAGAGTTCTATTGCTTGAATTTGTGGAACATGAATGTTCCAGATGTTTTATACAATGCTCTATTACCCTGCAATATTAGACAAAAATTATTTATTTTGAAAATGTCGAGAATTGATGGATTCTGTTTTATACAGTATATTGTTGTTCAATTTATCAAATGTCTTATCCTAAATTTAAGACTTTCTAATTATTTATACGTTTTGGATTCAGATTTCAAGAAAATTGCTGTGAATAATAATCAAGGGCGTAGGGTGAAAAAATTTTTTGGGAGGGGCATTTTGTTAGAAACTGTTTTATTATTATTTTCTTTAAAATATATGAAAAACGGAAAATATTAAGAACGTTTTCGAATTTCAAAAAGCTATATAGATATTCATAATAAATAATAACAAAATGAAAAAATATTAAAAGTATTAGATGAAAGGCTAAATCGGGTTTCTTTAAATTAAATAGATATATGAAAAATTTCAGATCTTAACCTAAAAAATTTGAATAATTTTATTATTCTTGAAATTTTCTAACTTCAATAGACGGGCTTAAAGCAAAAGTTAGACGCTTAAAGCTACTGAGCAAAATACAGATGGAAAATTCCCAGCGCAAGCACGAGCTGCAGAAAGGTGAGTTTAGAGGTGCGCTAGAATTCGTTGAGGGCAAAAGTGGTAAAAGGTTTAGTGTTCTGTTGCTCTCAACTCCACGCAGTGCGTTTTTTCGCTCAT
>JAPYZL010083114.1:0-31609 GCA_030522825.1 Platygaster orseoliae
ACTAATGCCCATTAATGTAGCACATGTGCAACACGCGTGCTGCATACGGTTAGCATGAAATGTTGCATTCATGTAACACGAATGTCTTTTTTTCACGGGAATCATCAACGTGAGTTGGCAGATTTGCGAGTCATGTTTTTAGAATCCTTATAAAAAGGTTTCATGAATAGGTAGATGAGGATTTTCGTAACTTTTATATATTATGAAATGATGATTTTGATTAAATGATGATTATTCAGCCTTTTTTTCGGAATTCCCATTTTCCAATACTTAAAAATGCTCTTTAACAAGACGTCATTTCCATATTAGAATCATGATGAAAATGATGATGCACCATTATCAAAAAGTCATTTATTCCTTTCATTCAGTATTCCAAAATATTTTTTACAGCATCGAAGCATCGCCATTTATCAGGCAAATAAAATTTTTCAAAGACGTGAGGAAATGGCGTATCCCAGCCTGTTATTCTTTGCACAGGTGCCTCCAGGTGCAAAAAGCATTGCTCCTAAAATTTAAGAAACAATTATAATCTTACAAGATTTGCCAATCAAGTCCAAAAATTAGGGAAAAACGTTTCTGTACCTGAATAGATGCAGCTAACTCACTTCCAAATCCATTGGTCATTGGAGCTTCGTGTGCAATAATCGCCCTACCTGTTTTCCGGACAGACTTGAAAAATTCGTTAATCAATGTTAAAAAACTTGACAAAAGGAGATGATAATTTTTGAAAATTACCTCGTATACTGTTTCCTGGTCCCATGGCAAAATAGAAACGAGGTCAATGACTTGACAAGAAGCGTTCAATTTGTCTTTCGCGAGATCCGCTACTTGTTGCAAAACATGCACTTGCGTTCCCCATCCTATCAGAGTCACTGCGTCCCCTGATATTTTATGCAGATGAAAAATAGTAATCACCAATTGCAACATGGAAAATAAAAAAATTCATGAAAACATATTCAATATTAATTAAAATTATCGTAGATTAATGTTATTGCTGATGTGAATATCATTAAATATGACAATCACAAATTATTGTAATAATTATTATTACATTAGTATATTGATATTGATAGATGAATATTAAAGTAAATTCATCATGAAAAAATAATGCGAAAAAGTTTACCCAAGTACATTAAGAAGTGTATATTTTTGTTATTTGCATATTGATTATGATTACATTAATACATTATTTCCTCCAAAATGTATGAAAAAGTATCAATAAATAATAATTAAATATTAATAAAAAGAAATGTATCTTTCTTTTGCCTGTTTTAACGAGTTGAGCTTTTCCAATGGGCGTTTTGTAATACCCAATGGGGACGTGATCGATCGCTGAGCGATACAGACATTTTGGCTCGAAAATGATGCACGGATCGGCTTCTTCGATGCAACTCAGTAGTAAGCCTTTTGCTTGGATTGGCCCTCTTGGCACAACTATCTTCAGACACAGTGAATTTCCTTTCAGTTATATATTCCAAAATTCTTTTAATGAATTACATTCGATTTCAATTAAGTAAGGCATTTCAAAAACTGAGAAAAAACGAATTGTAGAAGTTATTAGTTTTTAACAAAGTATCTTGAATATTTGCAAAAACACTGTTTCGTTTATGTTTTGCAAGTTGATAACTTGAATAATTATTTATGGTAAATTAAATGAGTTATTTAGGGTTTGTTCGATGATGATTTTTCGTTAAAACACGTGTGAAATGTCGTATTTTGCCTTGAGTCCTGGAGCGTGTGCGAAATAAGCTTCGGGGCTCTGGGAGTGGTAAAGGGCTCCATGGCCAACAGCTCCGCAAGGAGCGCGAATCGTCAACTTGCCGCAATCGAACATTCCTCCACTCCGGTACCTCAATTTAGCCGCCTCGTTTACCAGCTAGAATATACACCAAACACATTTCATTTCATCAATGACTAATCATTTTTTTCAGAATTTGATGGCAGTAATAGTATATTTCTTCACTAGTGTGGGAAAGTGTTTTTCAACGAATCTGATGAATTAAGAAAATAGTCATGGACTATATTTATCCAACAATGGGTGAAAATGCTAGTTTTGCATGACCTGAGCGTGTGGAAAAGTGGCCTTTTCCACGCGGCGTTGAATAAAAAACTGAATGACAATTTCGTACTTGATCGAAAGCTGGAAAAATGTAATCAGCGAACTGGATTTCCGCTATGGTGTTGACGCCAACATTGGCGAGTCCGATGCCAAAGCCGGCTATTCCCTGCTCGCACAATGGCGTATTGAACACTCGATTACTCCCGAATTCCTTTTCCAGATCCAAGGTGCAACGGAAAACTCCCCCAAATGCGACATCTTCGCCGATTATCACTAACCGAATCATTTTGTCAAAGATCCTCATCATTTTCAGTTTTGACATATGTAATAACCATGTTCGATATGCTTACCTGTGTTGGCATCTTTTTCCATCGATAAACGTAAACCATTATTTATGGCTTGGAACATGTTCATTTTTTCAGTTTCACCTACAACATTTTCAAGAATTAATATTTTGCGTCAAGAGTCAAACTAAGAATTGAAATAGTATAAAGTTCCATTTCTGTTGGGTCCGAAAGATAGGTCGACGTAAAGTAGGATTTTTTATTAATTAATTCAAGTATTGTAAAATCAGGGCAGGATAGAAGAATTCGGTTTGAAAATTAGTGGCTTATTTTAACACCTATTTTCTTGGAAGAGAAAAATTTTATTTCAGTGAATAAGAGAATTATGTGAATTTCGAGTCTTCCACATGAATTTACGAAAATTACAAAAGGGGAAAAAGATAGAAAAATTGTAAAAATGTCGAAATTTGGGAAATTTGAAAGTTGAAATGTTTTTCATAACTTGGTGTTTTCAAAATTTACGTTGTTTATAATACATTTTAGGAAATTTTGTTATTCTTTGATAATTTCATGAATTTTTCCAACTCTAGGCACTATGTGAATTATAATTATTTTGAAATGTCCAACAACAGTGACATTCTGAAAAATCACTTAATTTTGTGGGATTCAAATATTCAAGCAATTTTCAGAATTTAGGAAATGTGATCGATAAGGGCAATTCAAAAAGTCGTTCATAATCTTCAATGATTACTAAAATTCAGAAATCTCGTCCCATTTACAATATTTTTTAAACGATAGGACTTTTGCGAAATTCATTAATTATAAATATTTCTGAAATACTTGGAAAATATTAAGTAATATGGAAATTTTAAGCGTTCTGAAAATTCGAGACAACAAATAGTCGACAAAGTTTATTCATTAGTATAATAATAATATTCAGAAATGACGAAAATAGAGATATTTCGACAATTCCAGCAATTTCACTTTGAAAATTTCATTTGCCAACTATATTTTAGCAAATTTTGTTATTCCATCATAGTTTCATACGTACATTTTTCAAACCCTGTGAATTATTATAATTTTGAAATTTTCAACAAGACATTCTGAAAATCAACTTAATTTTGTGAAATTCAAACATTTCAGCAATTCTCAAAATTGTAGAAATATGATTGATAAGAAAAATTCAAAAAGTCAGTCATTCAAAATTTCAAAGATTGCAAAAATTTCAATATTGTAAAAACTTGCTGGTTTTTATAAATAATTAATATTCTTCAATAATTTACAAAAATTCAGTAATTTCCTCGCGAGATTTTTTCAATATTTTGCAGTTTGTTCACGCAGAGAAACAAACTATTTATAATTGAGAAATCATTTTCACAAACACACGTAAGAAACGAAAATTTCATACATAATAATAAATTCATCTGTTGAAATCATCTTCATAGTTTCAGGCCATAAAATACAGCATTGATTCAAATATTGTTGAGAATAAGATAGGACCAGCTTGTTATCAAAAATAAATACTAAATAATAACCCGGGCTCGACTCGTACAAAAGTTACCTTTAATAACATTTTTAATGTTGAAAAAAAAAAACGCTTACCATTCTTCTCGGTAACTTTATCTTGAAAGTAATCGAAATGCATTTGTCGGGCATGTTTTTTGTGAATGAAAAATGCCAGACGCCGACATAAACGGAACATTTCGAGCGATGTCAAGTCCTGAACGGGGAATTGATAACTGGCGATAACATTTTATTCGTGAGAGTGTATGAAGCTTTGGTTTGCAAATAACACGCACATGGATTACTTGGAATTATTCAATCTCGTTCAGGAGCGTAGCTAGTTTTATTATGTACTATTTTCTTTGAATTTTCGAATATATTGAAAGATGGGAATAAAGAGAAACAAGACGAAAAAATCATAATGAAATCAGGTTTAATAAAGGTTAATTACAGGTGTATTTAACACACTTCTCGGTGCAAAAGTGTACACTACACTTGTCTTTTTAAAGACTGAAATCGTGTTTTATAATCTTCCACTACAGTAAGCTCTTCGTAAAACGTAGTAACATGGTAGTTTACATTAGTTTACAATTGTTTACGTTTTCTCATCGGCGTGTACTTTGATGATTACCCACATTCGCGCTGGAATCGAATCGCACTCGTTTCTCTCATCATTACATCTTTTGTTTCATCGCCCACCATTACTTTATTTTATTCTGCAATCAATAATTAAACGAGACATTAATTATTACGCTAGTGCAACAAAAATTCTTTAGACTGTACATCGCAAAATTTTCATTTCATCATCAACAATTTTACATAAAATTTGCAAATTTCCTTGAGAAAAAAAGGCATCGCTTTTGATACGATTCTAGCATCAACAAAATTCAAAACCACAAGCCAGTTAGCAACGAAACGTCAAGAGAACCTTCGAACCTTCACCAAACCTTTCGCAAACATTCGTTTTGCAGCATTTCAAATAATTAAATTTAGTCTAAATGTTTCATCGAGAATGTTCTAGCAACGTTTCGTTATCATCTGGAAAACACAGTAATTCATATAGGAAATTCCATATATATATATATATATATATATATATATATATATAAGCGATAAAAATAAGATAGTTTTGGATGCTCGTTTTGTGGAAACATATTATTATTATTATTATTATTATTTTTTTTTTTTGCACGACTTGTAACCAGGAAAGCGTTCGTCAAATTGAGTTTGAGGGGCGAATCACTGAATTGGTCTCATTTGTGAAAATGTACTTTTTTTGCCCACTGAAATTTTGATGATTGAAAAATTCATGATATCGTTTTTACCTCATTTTCATCTCAATAATTTAATTTATTTGAAATTTTGAAATTTATACTGAATTCGCACAATACAAAGAAAAAATGAATTGAAAAATTCATAATACTTGTACCTCAATTGTTGATATTTTCACTTTTTATCTCAATTTGGTTTACTCATACTTGAAACTGTCGAATGAATTTTTAAATACCAATAAGTCGATGGAAAAGGAAAGGATGATGCAAAAAATCGTCAACAAGTTAAGCAGCGAAATATTCTTAAGGCAAAAAGAAGCATTCCCACAAAAGCCAGGTTTGGTCAAAAAACGACAACTCGCAAACAGAAACTTGTTGGATTCCAGATTCGGTTGAGTCAAACAAGTGAGAAAGTTAAGTTTTCGTTTCACCCAAAAATACAGCGATGAAAGAGAGAATTGAATTTTATAAATCTTGAATGAAATTCTCGAGAGAGTTGTCGAATTTCGACCGCGATTATTCTTTTTTCGTGTTGCTTGCTCGTACCTAATATATTATCTACACAACCTCTAGAGGATTTCATCAGTTTTTCGACTTTTTTGTTTTATTTTTCTATAATTTATCATCTACTAACGAGTACGCGCATTCATCCAAATATACACCATCGGGCGACTCTCGCATTATAAATACAATAATGACTTTTTTTGTTGTTGTATTATACATAGTTTTCTGGTGGCTAATCGATACTTTATTGTCGTGTAAACTGTGATAAGTTTGGGGCGTCTGGGAATGTATATTTTTTGTTTTTGTATTTTAATGTACACGTTTTCTGCTTCTTTATATACTTGATAAATTTTACTCAAAGATGGATATACATATTGCGAAAACGTGTTGATGAGCTGTCAAATAATAATATTGTGAGTGAGACATGCTTTCCCGAATTTTTAGGCACTTGAATGACGATGAAATTGTCCATCACGAGGAGAAAAATGAAAATGCTGCGCGGCTCTATACGAAATGCGACAAATAAAATTGTCGTAAACAATCTTGTACACTTTGTACTTTGTTCGCCTGCTTGTACTGGTTCCACGGAATAAATAACTTAGCCAACTAAACAATAAATTATTAGCATTAAATATACAAAAGTAGTAATCAGTCATGAAATATGGCAATATTTCACAAAGTTCCGAGTGCAAACGACTAGCTTTCGATTTCAAGTAAAATTAAGTAGAAGAATGAGCATCACCAGTAATACCTAATTAATGCTCCTAGTAATGAATGATAATAAGGTGTAGTCGACAATATAATTACTATTATTATTATTACAATAAACACGATAACAACAAATTGTTTAATAAGCCACGCGACAAATGGAAAACATGTGAGTGGATTGATATCATATGATGATGATGATGATGATGATCCCGTCGTAATCACGATATCCGCGTCTTAATACCAAAGTTTCTCATTGATGTCACAATTGTAATTCGAATGAATTGGGTAATAGTGGTTTGTAATAATTGTTCTTTGTTTGCATATAAAAAACACACGTATACACGAAAAAACCGGCATTGACGTAAAAACTGCAACGCCACAATTGCGTGGTATTTGTGCTGTTGAAAGTTGGTAAAGGTGCGTCAGCGTCGCCGTTTTTTAATACCCGAGTTGATATCCTCGAAATGCGTTAATATATTAATTATATTGTCTCTCCTTCCCCCTGCTTATTACACCCCGTACCTAGTTTTTTTTTCTTCTTTTTTTTCACATGCTTCAATGCGGTTATGTACAAGCACACATTTTCCAACTAATCTCAACTAATTCTTATAATTTGCTTTCAACAGAAACACTTTTTGGTACGTTAAACATCGCTCGGTGATGATTGCACTTCTCTGCGAGCAGCCCATTATTTCTCGCGTGGCGGCCTTATATTCCTTCTTCGAGACTCGTTTTATTTTTCAACAAAAATTAATCATTTGGGGAACTATCCAGTTTAATGATATCTAATGTGCACATTTTTTTGGGCCAATTGAAATTGATGAAAAAATCGATGAATAATCTGAATTGCGTCTTCAGTGATATTTATTTTTATAAAAAATGGCAACATTTTTATGAAAAATTAATATTATGGAATATCATCGTTCATTGAGTATTTAAATATGAAATATTTGGAAAAATCTTATTTTAAAAAACGTATTAAAAGGACACTCTAAAAATATAGTCATCAACTGAAATTAAATTATACAAATCACCTACTGAAAAATTTAGAAAGACATTTTTTGGAAAAAACTGTTTGAATAGACAAATTTCCTTTATAAGAAAAACTTTTCTTTTGAGATTTTTATAAGGTCGATGTTATATACATTTTATTGTTTTTATAAAAAGAGAAATCACTCTGCATTTATTGGTATTATTTACAAGTATTTTTGAATTACTTTTTTGTAATTATGAATAAATTACCATGATATAATTATTATACCAATAATTGCATTCTTAAGAAGCATTTTTTAATTTTAACTTGCTCATAACAAGTTGATATAATTCTAAACAGAGCCTTGGTAGCCGTCATTTTTATGAAAAAATCGCCAAATCTTATGAAAATTTTATGAAAAAATATCAGTTTTCAAAAATTTTTTTATACAATTGACATTTTTTAATAATATTTTAATAAAATCAATTAATAAAAACGGAGTTTTTAAAAAGATTTGGCAATTTTTTATAAAAATCACAGTTACTAGAAAGATATGGATATTTTTTTATAAAAAAGAAAGATAAAGAAAGATTTTTCTATAAAAAAGAGAAAGATATTTTTTCATAAAAAATTTATATTATGAAATATCATCGTTCATTGAATATTAAAATACAAAATATTTTGGAAAATCTTTTTTAAAAGAACCGTATTGAAAGGAAACTCTGAAAATATAGTCATCAACTGAAATTAAAAAATACCAATAACCTACTAAAAAATTTAGAAAGACATGTTTTTTTGAAAAACTGTTTGAATAGAAAAACTTTTTTTTCGAGGTTTTCATAAGGTCGATCTTACACAAATCGTTATATTTTTCTAAAAATAAAAATCACTATGCATGTATTGGTATTCTTTACAAGTATTTTTGAATCACTTTTTTTATAATTATGAATAAATTATTATTAAATAATTATTACCAATCACTTTATTCTTAAGAAGCATTTTTAAATTTTAGCTTAAGCTTAATTGCTTATTACAAGTTGATATAATTCCAAACGAAGCCTTGGTAACTGTGATTTTTATAAAAAATTGCCAAATTTTGATAAAAAAACTTGGTTTTTCATAAATTAATTATATAAAATGCAGTTTTTTATAAATTAATTCTACAAAACGCAGTTTTTTATAAAGATTTAGCAATTTTTTATAAAAATCACAGCTACTAAGAAGATATGGTTTTTTCACGAATGTAAACAATTACAATATGCACAAAAATCTGTATGCACAATAAATATATGCACAATATTAAAAATGCACAAAAAATATAATATAGATTTTTGCTGTTGAAGAAATAAAGTAGAAATAAAATTTTTCCAGTACTGAAGCGAAGAAATTGTATATTTTAAATTATATATTGTAATAAATTGTAAAGTTTATTTCACTATATATTAATTACGCGATTTCGTTAAATAAACGCTTTGACATGAAAAAAGTGCGAAAGAAATGTTTGGTCCCTCGAAAAGCTTGAAATTGAAGGATTGTGCGAGTTTAGGGATGGATAAAAAAAAAAAAATGAATAGTAGTTGAGCCGCCACGCGTTGAAAATTGGTATTATATGGACTACTCGCAAGAGAAGTTGTTGGCGAACAACATATTCAGCTATAATATAAATGATTGTTGTATTTATAATACAATATTCGTCGCTTGTATTTACAATGTTATGGTACAGAAGATGCAAGTGAAGAAGAGCGTACGCTGCAGGCAAGAAAATAATGAGCTTGCGTTGCATCGTACACTTGTCCCTCGTAACAGTTAATGTCGTCATGTTATATACGTTTACTTTGTACTATAGTATATGATCATAATACAACGATCCGTCATTTTTTCGCCGCTTTAATCTTTACTCAGAATCATATGTCTTGGTTTTTCATTTGTCGTGGCTATATTTAAGTGCGTGTCGTCCAAGTTTTTGTATTGATATGAATAAATGGCACGCCGGGAGTATAACAACGGGATCAACCACTTTTTTTTATTATTTTGCCAAATTTTCAACAGTCCCGTTTTTTACTCTCATCGTCCCAAATGTGCTGCTGCTGCTGCTGCTGCTGCTGCTGCTGCTGATTGCCCGATGCTCAACGTTTTAATTTTTATTTTGCTTTTTCAATTCCCGCTGAGCTTCTTTTTTCACGTTGGCACAAAACTTATACGAAAATTTGCACGAGTGGAAAAATAAATTCTGCGTTTTGTAATTATTACAAAAAAAGAAAAACAGATTTTTCGAACCGTTTGGCGCTAATTTATGGATAGATTATTATATTTTCGAAAAAAAAAAGGTATTGCGCAAAGCGACTTTGTCGCCTCTCATTGACTTGGCAAAAATACAACATTCAACGTTTTTGCAAAATTGCTGGATATCGTACGATCCGAGAAAAACAACGTCAACGGTGTTTTTTCATCATCCCAAACGCCATTTCCACAAGGATCGTTTCACCGCAACGTTTCGCGGCAAAACGGACATTATCGGCACGGCATTTGGTACATTTTAGCTTTTGACAATCGGCTTGTTCATCTCGCACAACTTACATTCGTGTATTTGTAATATATGAAAAGCTCCGTATATATGTACAACTCGGCGCCATCTCGGCATAAGATTGTTGATGTTTTTTTCATATCGTTTGTTATGTTACCAAAAGTCGGCAGAATTTTCCGGTTTTTTTTTTTTTTCATATATTTTTGAATTTTCGCAAATTTTAATTTGCTGAATTTTATGAAATTAGCGAAATGAATGTCGATCATGAGGAGTGGATTATCTTTCGTTGACAATTATAAAATCCGGCCGGATTTCGTCCGTCTTTCCGTTATTTTGGAATAGCCAAGTTGTGATATTTTCCATTTTATAAATTTTCTTTTCAGAAACGTGGAAAAATTAGTCTTTTTTGTTTTTTAATAGTTGAGTATTTTTGAATGTACGAAATTTATCTTCAATTGCAAGAAGAACAAGTTACAAATGTCAGTGGTAAGACATTTTATATGTTTATTTAAAATTTCTTTTCTAATATGAGAAAAATTTCTCATTTTCTGGAATTGGCATTGGAATATTTCTGAAAAATTATTATATTAATTATTATTGATTATTTTGGAGGAAAAAAATTAGCAGAATTTTCGAATTTGAGAAAAATGTGTCATTCCGAAATACGATGTATTTCCTAGAATCTGAAAAATGCAATTTACAATTTTTACTTATTTTTACAAACTTTTTGCAAATTGGTCAAATTTGAATTTGCTGAATTTCATGTAATTAGCGAAATAAATGTCAATTATGAGGAGCGGATTATTATTATTATTTTTTTTTTTTCAGAATCCCATGCATTTTGAAATATGTAAATCATCCTTATATTTTCTATAAAATATAAATTACCGATTAAAAAACGTGAAAAAATTAGTCTCTTCTATATTTTTGAATATACGAAATTGATGAATTTCATATGTAGATACTGCTTACTTTCAAATTTCTCCAATAGTTTGAAAAATATAATTTTGCATTTTCAATGCTTCAACTTGCTTGTTTCTCAATCATCCAAATGATAGAATATGAATTATAACTCAACTTGAAATTTCTTCTGAAATTTTGGATTTCACAAATACTATATTAAACAATACTTGTAAAAATGTTCTAGTTTTCAAAATTTTCATATTTATCTTGTGCGAAATTTCTAGGAAAAAACTGGAAATTTCATTATTGACGTTCCAAGAGTAATGTTTTTATTTCGAATTCAAAATATTCATTATTCATAAAATTCACCAACTCCGGGAATGTTTAAATTTAAAGAATTGCAAACTTGTGCTATAAAAAATCCACTTTGTTGGATAGAAAAAAAAATTGAAATAAAAGATCAACAATCTAATGCCTTGGCACTGATACGTTTTTTCGCCTGCAGCACGTAGTAAGTACAATAGTTGGCTTAGTCGTTGCCACGAGGAGAGTAGTCGGTACTGCCGACGACGTACTTAAAATATTATTATTATTATTATTATTATTATTATTATTATTATTATCATTATCATTATTATTATTTTTATTATTTTTATTATTTTTATTTTTATTATTATTATTATTATTATTATTATTATTATTATTATTATATCACTGTTTGTTGGGTCGTACACAAAATATCACCGTGTCTCTCATCATCGCGTGAGTCATTATTATAATAATTATAATATTTCTCGTTCATAAAGAAGTGGGACCAACGAGGGTAGGACGAAGACTGAAGACTGCTGACTGCTGACAACTCGAGATAGCCCTTTTTCAACGTTTTCCGAGGTTTCTCATTATTTTTCTCGTTGGCATGTATGACTAGACTGGATTGTAGTGATCAACTTGAGATTGCCGGACTAGATTGTAGGTAGCAATGGCACCAAGCAATAATTCAAAAGAGAAGAAAAAGAGCTATCTTGCAAGTGGGAGCTTACGAGAAGGGCAAGTCCTCGTCGGGCGAGTCGTCGTGGTACTCCTCGTGGTCGGGCGTGTGTCACAAAACGTCGCCGGCCTGACGGGGACTTATGCCGAGGCTCGGCGAGAGCTGGCCCTCGTCCATCGCGAGGGCCTTCGGGTCCTCGTCCTTCCACTTGTCCATCGAACGACGCCGAGCGTTCATAAAAAAGTTGCCGACCGTCGTCGGCTCCAGGCCCAGCTGCCGCGCGATTGTCACTTGCATCTCCTTCGACGGCCTCTTCGTCTCCTGCAATTGGAATGATTACGAAATCCCCATCTTTTTCCTTCCAAAGTAGAGAAACACTGGCCGAGGACTATATTTCGTTCAATTTTATTCACGGGAAAGTGGCCTTTTCGCACACGGCGTTGAATTGAAAAACATGAATTCGCCAAATTCTCATTATTGTATTTAGGAAAAGAAAATAGACCCGTGGGGCTGGAGGAAAAGTGAAACTTCCTAGGGCGTATGATGCTTTTAATAGGCAAAACGGCAACAGATAACTAGAGTGGCGAACGCAAGTAAAGAACGGCACGCGAAATAATTCAAGACCGATCGATACTTGGTCGTTGAGTTGACGCGCGACAGAATTCAACTACTATCTACGAATGTGCACGCCGATGCGCAGCACAAGCAAGCGAGCAAGCAGTGGCATTTACTTGCCATCACGGAACCACGCCAGGATATTCATCGATTCCTCCACCCCACACATTTTCCATTCCAAAACATATACCCCACTTTTTTCTTTTCCATTCCAAGCGAGCACATTCTACTCCTTTATCCATTAATATTACGTTTTTCACCTTTATTCCATCATCTACCTTTTTTCCATCATCACAAATTTGCATTCCGAAAATTGCAAACAAAGTCCAAAAGGATTTTGAAAGTTTAGTCGCGTTTTTCGAGTTATTTACAATAATAGATGTAGATTGAAAATCTTCAAATTACGCATTTATTTTTACAACTTTACAGTTTGTATAACAGTTTAACGTGATTTCAAAATGAATAGTTTGCTCGATAGAAATTTTTTATTGATACTGCGTGTTCGAGTCCAGCGATAAAAAGCAAGATTTTTCATAAACAAACTGAGTTACATTTCAAAAACGCAGTTGAGGAAAATTTGTCTTTCCGACAAATTTTCGGTAAACTTTTGCAAAAACGGAGTGCAAATTCTTAGAGTTATTTACAATGATAAGTATTAACTAAAAAACCTCTAGAACACGTCTAATTTCATAAAATAAAAATAATGCAATTAGAGAAATTTATTTCAACAACTTTTTTTATGGAAAAGTGATGAATTTAATTTTTACTTCGGGTTCGATCTGTTTTCCGAAATGCGTCATGAAATGAGCCTGAAGTAACTGATAAAAGTAACTATTTTTTTACACAAAAAGTTACAGAAATGAATTTCTCGTTATAGTGTTTTTGTTTTTTGAAATCAGACGTATTTTACGAGTTTTTGAATTTATAGTTATTATTGCAAGTAACTCGAAAAATCTAACTAAACTTTCAAAATTCTTTTGCGATTTGTTCATTGACGACTCGAAACATCAATTTTTGCAAAAACTTAGCTAGCATTTTTTTTTTAAACTGTATTATGTACTAACTCACATCTACAACACATTTCTTATTCAAATTGTAAAAGTCAAACAAAATTCAATTGAAATCAATATCAACTTGAACAAAAATCGTTTAAACTCTACAAGTTGAAAAGAAAATTTAGAATCTTCGGAAAATGCTCAAAATTGTGAAAAAAAAAAAAAAACTTAAAATCCTGGAGCAACGAAAATAAGACATAGAAATCCAGTTAATTATTATTAGAAAATCTTTCAAATCACAATAATTTGAAAGAAATATTGAAAGTAATATGTGGAATTCTATGGAAGAATTGTTTTCTAAAAAATCTAGACAAACTTGGAAAGTAGAGCATTAAATTCTAAAAAGCGTATATAGCGATTTAGTCATACCGAGTAGAAAAAATACGTAAATACTAAAACTACTAAAACAAAAACTGTAGATACAATTTTTTTTTTAATTGAAAAACCTCGAATCCTAGAGTATATATTGCTTACAATTTTCATATAAAGGCATTTCAATTCATTTTTCAGAAAACACTATCTTTCATACAGATTTTCATTACTTTAAGAATTTTTATTTTTTCAGTATTTATACAATAATTCTCATGAATTTCTCATATATTTTTATGCAGATTTCCCGAATTGGATGCTCCAGGATTCCAAATTTTTTGTAAGATCAACCTTAAAAAACTCTTATAAAAAGAAATTTTTTTAAGAGAGTCAGTTTCATAAAAACATATTTGAGCTTGATTCATTTTTTAACAACTTTGATATTTTTATAAAAAATTTTCAATCTTTCCAAGTCTCGTTTTTTAAAATAAATTTACTTTAATTAATTTTAAATGAAACTATAATTGCTAAAAGAAAATTACACAAGAATTTCTGCAAAAAATAAAATTTTTATAAGGCTTTCAAAAAATTGCTATATAAAATAATATTACGAAAATTATAAATAATGTTCATAAAATTGTGGAAATTTTGCGAAAAGATGGAATTTTTCCAACTGGTCAGAAAAAGTAAAATTTTGTAAGGACTTGCCTTAAAAATAGCCTGTAGAGTACGGCGCTGAAGGTCTGTGAAAACCAGTCGGGGTTTCTTGGGCGCGGGCTGTTGGTGCTCGGGCTGACTCGCCATCTCGTCTTTCCTCTTGCATGCTGAAATTCAGGCAACGCCAATTAAACCGCTGTTGAAACCCAAAAATCTCATAACTTGCAAAAAAAAAAATACTAAAGAAGCAACTTACTTCCTCGCTGTGGTATCTGCGCAGCTGGAAACAGAAAAGAAAGGCGGCTATTAGTCGAAAAGCTCTCTTGCCAATCCAAGAAATCACCGTGTTTCATTAGTTTCCCAAAAATCTCGAATGGTTGCTCATCTTATACTATATTATCAGTCGAATAATAATATAAATAATATAAATAATAATAATAATAATAATAATAATAATAATAATAATAATAATAATACGGTTACACATTGAAACATGTACAATCATGGAAAAAGAATGATAACTGCATACACGATTCCCAACTTGGAGCTACTCAAGTACATGTCACTAGGGGGTTTACAAGGGCAAAAGTGTTGATGCTGATGTTTGAGAATAACTATGTACTGTTATACGAATCTCACACTCACGCATTGTTTCTTCGCATTTATTATGGTATATAATATAATACAGAATAATAATAAGGCCAAAGATGTGTTGGCCATGTTCTCCAAATCGAAATTCCTCCGATGCAGACCACCAAAGCGCAAACTTGGTCGTGGTGCAAATAATTACGTCATTTTTCGAGAATCCTTGCGTTTTTTGCCGGGATTTAGGGAAGAACAAAGATTTGTCGTGATAAGGAAGAAAGAAAATGAAATAAAATATGCCACAACACCCAATTGCCGATACGATATTGCGGTAATACAGTGCTCATTCTGTACATCCATGTAAGAAGGAATGTAATGCAACAATTTGCGAAAACATGGTCGTGAACCATTCAAGGCATCTCTGACCTTAATTTAACAATACGTATTCATGGAAATGGTCAAAAAATGCAGAAGCTTGCGTGAGTGCAAAATTAACTAACATTAACCTGTAATGTAAAGCACCGCGAGTCGCGTCAGTCATCAGTGTAAATGTGTGTGAATGTACAGGAAATTCGCAAACACTTGGTATTTTGCGTTTTATCCGTTCATTTTTCGAATCTCTTCCGAGACCTTTAATTAAAGTAGTAGTGGTTTTTGGGTGCTACTGCTGCTGCTGGTTATGCTGCTGCTGCTGCTGCTGCTGCTGCTGCTGCTGCTGCTGTTGCTGCAGAGTGTTGTTCTCGAGGCAAAACATTCATGCTTCGTTATGTACAGGGATTTAGTTTTCTATGGGATCGCCAAAAATCTCATGTACAGCTACGGCCAATGTTGCGTTGCCCACGCAGAAAAAAACATTAATAATCATCAGATATCCCCCAGTAAACATTTATGATTTCCTAATGTAATCATATGATATCATGAATGTTTACTGGGTCCAATCACATCACTATTTTCAATTTTTTCAGCTCTGGCCTCCAAATTTTCATGAGGAAATTCTGCATGAGCATCGAAAAATTGTCAGAAAATTTGATTGGGTGACAATCGCGCGCAACCTTCCTAAATTCTTGGCCATGCAACTACTACAGCCCGGTGGCGTTTTATTGAGAACTTTATCTCTTTGACTTGGTACTTTTCGAACCCCCTCTTTGTGCTTTCGGGCGAATTTGAGGCTCGCTTTTCCTTATGGTTTTTTTTTTACCCAACTTGTAAATTTTGCAAAACGGACAACAGCGTCAAGCTCGCCTTCAATCTCTCGCTCAATGTTCGTCATACGAAAAATTTCCTCGTCAACAAATCGAAACGAAGAAAAATGTATGGAAAAGTATTATATGAAAAGAAAAAAAAAAAAAGGAAAGGTGGCCGATTAATTTTCTCGAGCGTGAGCGCTCTGCCGTGGCATGAGTTTCGAATTCAGAGTGCGTCTACTCGGTAGTCAAATGAAGAAGCCAAGTAAGTGCTGCTGCTGTGATTTTTCAGCGCCGTAAGTTTATCAGAAAATACGAGAAAATGAGAAACTCGCCGATTGAAAAATCATGAAAATGAATGACGATCAAGTGTGAATGGTGGACAAATGATGGAAACGAAGAGCGTAACATACAAAATCCTGAATCCAAAAAGAAATATTGGATTTCTTTTTGGATCGAGGATTTCGGGACAACTGGAAGTGGAATCCGAAATTATGGATTCCTCCAGGTTCAAATTATTTAAAGAAGGTGAAAAATAAAAAAAAGCATCATTGTTTTATTCCACTTGCCTCCCCGCCGCGACTACCGCGCTTTCACATTATTTTATAATTTATCATCATCATCATGTCGATTACAAATCTGCGGATTGAACTGCTTCTCAATAAAATGCCTCCGTATACGTGTTACAAATCATAATTACGTAGGTATAGAAATTCGCATAAAAAGCAGCATATTTTTGTGGCACATGAAATTTCGTCTAGTATACTCGATGTATCAATAAACAAGTGTGCTGTAACGTGCAGATATTTTCCAATGATTTTGGGAATGAAAATTTCGTGAAAAGATAAAAATGGGATCAATTTCAAAAAGTGTACTTCCATAATTGTTTATATTTTTATAAAAAATGGCTACATTTTTATAAGAATCGGAATTTTCTTATAAAAACCAGTGACATTTGAACGAAGAATGTCAAATTTTTTATAAAAAAATATTGGAGCCTCGTAAATTTCTTGTCGATTTTTGTCATAGATTTTACAATCTTATAAAAATATGATATTAGTAATATAAAACATGAAAAAAATCAATATTCAAAGAAAGTTTTAAATTTTAAAAGAAAAGTTTTCAAAATACTTGCTCGAAAATAAAATTCCTTATAAAACGAACTTTATAAAAAAACAATTTTATGACAATTTCCACTGGAAATAAAGTTTTATAAGAAAAACTTTTCTTATGAGGTTTTTATAAGCTCTCTTTATAAAAAACCTTGTAAGATAAATTTTTCTTATAAAAACCAGTGGCACTTGAATTAAAAATGTCAAATTTTTTATTCGAAAATATGCGAGCCCCATAAATTTCTTATAAATTGTGAATCTTAGAAATATAGAAATATAAAGAAATTATTTTATAAGAAATATTGACAAAGTTTTTGTAAGAATGAGAATGACTAGGATTTGGAAGCTGGTCAAGTGAGAGGACGTTTGCGTCGCTGTATGCCGAAAAAAATGTTACACGATCGAGGCCTACGATCGCGCAACATGAAATTCCTTCAGCACCAGAGACACAATGTCCAATCGCGAATCGCTACAAGGTGTACATTCCTTGGAGAAATTGCAATTCACCATCGACTGTTTTATTAAGAAACGTAAAAACATGACTTTCAGCTGAACACGCGCAGCTAACGAAAAAATATACATGTTTCGAGTTATGTTGTAACAGGAGCCCATTAAAGTCGAAATTTTCGTCCTGCTTCCAACACGATTTTCACGTGTCCAAATTGTAAGAATGAGGACTAAAATTTCGACTCGGGCATGACAAAAATTCCAGTGGCGCCGATGATGACGATGACGATAGGGAAGAACAATAGAAATGAAGCTGAACAAAAGTGAAACGATTTGAAACAAGAAAAAAAGAGCGGGGTCGACCTTTGAGAACGCTTCTAGACCTTTGCCTACTACGGTTTCGCAACGAGCGATGCGAGTTGGTTCTCGAAAGCAAAGAGCTCGCCCGTGATTTATTCGAGCTAATGTTTATTTATAGAGAAAAAAAAAGAAGCTCGGCAGAGCATTATGACAAAAAGCATGTCATCACTTTGTAACGGGGTGTTGACTGTTTACTGGACTGGTACACGTGATACGTGCGCCAAGTGTACGGTGTTACATATAATAACTAGGTCAATAAAAGCTCATCGTGGTAAAGAATAAATATAATATGGTGACGCAAAAATAATAATGGTGGTAGTAACATAGAAAAAGAGAGAGAGAGAGAGAGAGAGCGGATGCAGCAGCCCGTAAATACGAAATAAGCAGTCAGAAATTTCTATAGACTTGGTGCTCAAGTATCCGGAAATTTCCGACATTGCGATCGAAACGAAACGTAATGTTTCCGTGCGCCAAAAGTTGTAAATTAAAGAAAAATGGTAACGCAACGCGTTATACGGAAGCACGAGGCGATCAATCCATCTATTCGGTTAGTCGTTCGGGCAGTCGTAATGTCAACAATACGATGTACAAAAAAAGGAAAAATCAAGTAACAAATCATAATATGTATAATGAATATACATATATATATATATATATATATAATATGTTTGGGACGAACGATGCATAGGCAATAAATCGGCAATAATAATCATCAAGTATACAGTTAATGAAATTATTCGGGAGTATGTAATAATAGTAAATAAATAATGATGCGTAAAATCTCGGTATTACAGCAATGTTAACAAGTGGAATGAATTACAAACACCGAAACTGAGAGACTCACAAGCAGGAAGAGGAGGGTGTTTTCCTTCTTTTCGAGTTGACCGATCTCACGTTAACATTGCGCACCTGGCAGTCTGCAATGCAAAACACATCGAGAGGGTCAAAACATCCGGAGGAATTTCGATTCCCAAGACGCGACCCCCGACTTTTAGTTTTTTTGGCTTTTCTTTCTTTCCTTTTTTGCCGCCGAAAACAACAGAGAAAAACTCAACACACACCAACACTTGACTCGCTCTCAATAACTACCCAATTACAATTCACTCCAAATTCGAAACATTCGATAAACTTTCTTTCTGCCCAATTATCCGTGTCTCCAGGGATTTTGGAAAAATCCAAAGACTATAATGAAATAACGCCTGGAAAGTAGCGCTGAAAGAATGCATCTGTTAATTCAACAATTTGTCGAGCTTTGCACTGTATTTCGGGAAAATCAGGAAAATCGTCAAGGAAGTAGTTGGAGGTAGAAAAGAATGCTAAAAATGAAACGTCGACGCAATCAAAAGAAATGACATTTGAAAGGATGATGTGGTGAAAATTGCGCGATACGAGCCTTTGAGCGTCGTTACAAGTCCGAGTGAGTTGGTGGCTACATGAGTAATCTACTCGAGTATGTGCATGTGGTTCGTTAACCTGTCCAAAGCACCTAGCAGCCAATCTCGAAAGAACGTTTCCCAATAACTATTTCAATTCGCGATTCATACATACTCGATGCGAGATTGTGTAATTGACCTATGCTCCTCCTCTTACTCATCTTTTCGTGCGTTTAAACATCAAGTTATTTCAACTTTTCCAATGAAGCATTCTTCAAAATAATATGGCTTTTCGTTTTTACCGTGCGATTCACTACAAACGTTGGAGAAACTGGATTTCTTGTGAATTTTCTGTAGAAACTCATAGTGACTTTGTTTATAAAGTAGACCTTATAAAATTCATATACAAAATATTCGAGCCTCGTACATTTTTTTTATTTCAATATTTTAATTATAAATTTTCAATTTTTATAAGTTTTCCTTTAATATAAATTCACTTTCGTTAATTTTTTATAAAACAAAAATTTATACAACAATTTAATTTTCGTTGACTGATTTTTTTTTGGACTATTGAATTTTATAAAGTATTATTGTGAAAAAAACTGTGTTTTACAAAATGAACAACAAAAATATGATGTTGATGGTGAATTTAATGTTGATGTGGGGTCAAAAAACCTTATAAGGTTTTTTTATAAGATCCACAATTACTAGAGACTAGAGACTAGAGACGGAGTGAATGACTAAATAAAAATTCGAAATTACGTAAAAAGTGGAATTGGAGCGCTCGGAATGAAAGGCGAGGTTGTAAAATAAAGGAGAGAAGGCTTATAATAAATATATCGAGAAGGCCAGTTCGATTTCGGTCGAAATACGCCGAGTTTTCATGCTGGAAACTCGGATATATTGGAAAATGCGGGGAGAGAGAGAGAGGGATATGAAGAAGACTTTGTCGCGCTGACAATAGGGGAAGAGGGGGGGGGGGGGGGGGGGGCGTCCGTGGGCCGTTGCCAAAGCCCGTAAACAAATATCCCCCGGGTAATAAATGAGCCCCCCGTTTTGCCTCCAATAATTGACGTTGAGGAGGGTTTTATTTTACTTTTTTTCTACCCTTTTTTCCATCCCTTGGTCCGTTTTCATTAAAGCATTAATGAAATTCCGGCCTGCGTTATCGGGGCCATCGAAATCTTATTTTCTATCGGCGGGTATTCGAATAATGCCGAGTCGAAAATTTTTTAATAAGGCGCTGGCTGTTACTTTCGGCAGGGGAGGGCAGGGCAAAAAGGAAAAAACTAAAAAAATTTTTCGATGCTGCCGATATTTGTGGCGGTTGATTCGCGTAATATCGGCTCGGGGGAAATTTAATTACAAAAAAGTTTTGGCATTCCGTCAGTAGCATTTTCCTCTTTCTTTCCTCGCTGGCTTCGGCCCCCTGCGGTTTGTCGGAGGGTCGGAGGGTCGGAGGGGTCGGAGGGAGCGAGTAGCAGACTCGCGGACCCACCCAACCGACCAACCGACCAACTTGCATGCTCCCCTTCTTCTATTCGCTTTTTATAAAGGCTTATGCAATATTTTATTAATATTGTACAATACGATCGCTCCGGATTACCCGCGGCTTTCCCGAGCGAGTTCCAGTGGCGACGAAATTTTTCGATAATATCGATATTCTCTCGCGTTACACCCAGAGACGTTGTTTCATTCAGCTGCTGCAACTCGACTTTGCTTTTTTATAAATAGCCACCGCAGGAAAAAAAAACCCTTTTTCCAATCCCAGATATACTGAACAAGTTGCTCAATTTCGCGACATAAATGCAAAAATCTCGTAAAAATAAAAAAGGCTAGGTATAGTTTGCCGAGGAAAAAATGTCAAGTCGAAGAGGGCAAGGTACACAAGAGCCGGGCAATGCGCAGGCAAAGGATGAGAAATGTAAAAGATTGGTTGTCTCCCTCTCGCCCACCCCCAACCTCCCTTCCCTGCCGCCTACCTGCGAATCGTGGACAAAAATCAATATGAACGTGTAGCCATTTCTCTTTTATCTGTCCGATATAGGCTGCTAACGGGGAACTTGCTGAAATGGGCTTTAAGGACGCTCGCTGCTCGCTTTCGTTTCAATACGCCAATTTCGTTGGAAATGGTGACGAATCTACGTCAAGCGGGAGGAATGAGGGCATGTCTAGCAATACCTCCTTCATCCCCCCCCCCCCCCTCACTTCATCTTTACAATTTTTACCGTCTTCCTCCCCAAAACCAAGTTTTATACTCAAGTTTCTCCCGCAATCGCGAGGTATTCCCGTATGTTTTCGTATTTTTCTGACTGTTTTTTTTTTTAGTATTTTTGATTTTCGCGAATTTTTCGCTTATATAGTGGAAATAAACATTGTATTCATGCTAGAACATTGTTTTGAAAGTCCTGCTGTGGCGTTTATTGTGAAAAACCCTTGAAAATTATTAATTAAATGTCTGACAATTTTTCTTAACAATACACTAAACTCTCTTAGCAATTTTTAAGAGTTGTGCACTCTAAATGGTAATTTTCAAAGTTATATTACAATTCCAGGGGATTTCATGATTAATCTTGAAAATGCCTGCAGTAAATTTGCAGTAAAGTTGCAATTGAAAAATAATTCATCAAGACTTCAATATTTGCTAAAATCGATAACTTTCGGGTTTTTCGAATTTAACGCTATTGAAAAACTTGCTGAATAATATACTAGCATTAATTCATTATTGATTTTGACTTTATAAGCGAAAAATCCGTGAAAACAATTTTATCGCTCGGGTATATACTTCTCTCAAGTTTTCATGTAATCTTAAGACGACTCGGAAGGCAGTTCTCTTTTCGTCCTTGTTCCTCTCATTTATTTTCTACTCTATGCATCTCTCTCGCACTACAGTAGCTTCCGAGTCGTCTTAAATTTGTATTTTTCGGCGCTTTTGGTAGTTTTCTCAAGTTTTATGCTCGGAAAATGAAACCAATAGTTGAAAATTGTCCACTTTTTTTTTTATTTTCTATAAATTTACCATGCAATTTTGCAAACTATACGATTCCAAAAATTTAGAACGAAATGGTTGGATTATTTCCATCAATTCTTAACTCGTACAATTTCTTGAGTACTTTGAATTATTTCTTTGAAAATTATTGCATGAGATATTTAATTATGACTTTGATTTAGATCTCCTCCATATTATTCAGAATTTTATGAAATTTTTATGACTGGTCCAAGAATTTTTCAACATCCCTTAGAACCCAGAAAAATTATTTCTTTTTTTTTTTTTTTTTTTTTTTTTTTTTTTTTTTTTTTTTTTTTTTTTTTTTTTTTTTTTTTTTTTTTTTTTTTTTTTTTTTTTTTTTTTTTGAACTAGATTCTCAAGTTTCGCGAAAATTATTGGAAAAGACATAAAATCGAACAATGATTCTCGTCAGAATTCCAACTTGCATTGTTTTTCTGATTTTTCGAGGTTTCCAAAAACTTGCAGGAATTTCATATCGCGACACAAAAATGAGAATTGTAGTTGGTTTTGATTCTCTTTGGAAACCATTGAAATCTTTCAAATTTTCCCAACGCTCACGAAAATTAAGTTGCTTCATCATGACTAATAATTTGATGCAATGATTTCTACCAACATGTGAATCCAAAAAAACATATACGTTGAATAACGGAAAAATTGCAAATTATTAGTCAGTGCAATATCTTGGAATGGATTCGATTTCCAAGAAATTTTAGTTTTTCTCGTTAATACTGCCATCAATTTCTATTCAAACGATAAAACGTTTGACTTGAAACTATCAACGTGATTTCATGATGTAATTTCAAAATATGTCAATGACTACTTTTAAAACTAAATAATTTTTTTTACATTGCTGGAATAGCTAATTTTTCAATTGAAACAGCAAATAACAAATAATAGTAAAAATTGAGTAACCTTGAAATTTAACTTGTCGTAGTACCTTACACTCTGGCAGTTTATTATTGAGTTTCAGTTTTTGAAATAAATCACGATATTTCACTTGTAACATCTCTCAGCACGTTAACCATTTAAAAGATTATTTTCTCATTTTCCATAGACTCATAGAATTGGAAAATTTATTGTAGCATTACATTTTACAAAAGAAGATTTTCCCACCAAACGAGAATATCTTTGTATTATTAGGGAATTTGAATAAAAAAAAAAATTAACACGTATTTTTTCTTTTTTTGATAGAGAGGTTTTAATAAAATGACCTGACGTCACTGTCCATACAAAGACAATAGAAATTTATATGCATCTTGACGTCACACGCCCCACTCTAGATTTTTTAAGCATCTCCAGCAGTTTTATATAATAATATAATAAATACTTGTCAATTTTTTTTTCAGTTATCTAATAGACGTAGAAAAGACCATTTTTTCGTCAAGTATTCAACATTTTTCGTGAAAACGAGATATTTTTCTTTTTCAACTACTTTTCATTTGGTGGATTGAATTTTTTTTTTTTTTCGTGTTTTCCACGAGAGTAGTACACTGTAAAAAATAATCGCAATTTTTCTATACTTGCGTATGGGAATTATAGGAATATGAAAAATTTCCGAAGTAAGTATGTTACTTTTCTGGAAAATTGTATACGTGAATGAGAAAAATTGTACACATGTATGGGAATCATAGAGTAAAATATGGAAAATATCCGGTTAATGTGTACGATAAGAGCTTGTTGTAATAATGCATGGGAAGTAGTTTCTTGCAGTGTATAGCTAATGATTGAATTGTAAAAGTATGAGGATGGCATAAATAAATAATAGTAAGAATTTGGGTATTAGAATGTAGAATGGCGGCGGGATATTGAATGGCAGTATGTAGAGGTTAGCTGGCTGTGGTTGGAGGGATACCTCTAGCTCGCCCTACGGCGTTGCCGCCGGTAGGCAGCACCCCGCCGCATATAGATTATTGATTAGGCAATAACTCAAGGACTGCTCGGGATGCATATTGCGACCGTGCCGGCCTCTGCTGCGCTATGAGCGACGTAGCAACGCGCTAATTATCTTAATTAAACTCTCGACGCGGTTGCTCCCAAAGCAAAAGGCCCCGGTCTTACACGAAACACGCCCAGAGTGCTGCCCAGTCCCTCAATCAAGTCCAAAACCATTCACCATATTTTCTTTCCACCTTACCATTTTTTCAGAAAATTCATCCTATTTTTTTTCAATTTCTTCAAGTGACAATCCTGTGAATTAAACTGCAATGCAAATTTCAATCGTTTTCTTTATTTCTTAATTCTAGTTACATTTCTTCAAGTTTCTAAATCGTTAAAAACAAATGAAGCCAATTTGGAAAACTGTAAAAATTAATTATTTCATGTGAAAATAAGAAAAATGAGAATCAGTAAAAACTCAAACAATTACAAAATAATGCCTTGAATCGATCTAAATGAGTGAAATTTCGATCGGTTTATTTATTTATTTATTTGTTCCCTAATTTTAGTTCGATTTCTTCAAGTTTCTATAATTGTTGAAAACATATGGAGTAAATTTGAAAAACTGCAAAAGTTAATTATTATTCCGTGTGAAAATAAAAAAAATGGAAATAATCAACCTGAGAATCAATAAAATACTAAGAATTAGAAAATAATCCGTTGAATTGATAGTAATGATTTTGAAGAATCAATTAATCAATAAAAATACAAACAATTACAAAATAATGCCTTGAATTGATCCAATCGAGTGAAATTCCATTCGTTTTATTTATTTGTTAATTTCTAAATATTACTTCAATTTCTTCAAGTTTCCACAATGTTAAAAACATGGAGCAAATTTGAAAAACTGTAAAAATAACTATCATTTCATGTAAGAATGAAAAAAAAAAGGAAATAATCAACTTGAAAATCAATAGAAATACAAACAATTACGAAATAATGCGTCGAATTGATAATAATCATTTTTAAGAATCAATCAATCAATAAAAATAAGAATAAAAAATGATGAAAAATGTACTTGGTGAAATCTAGAGGAAGTATAACAAATGGTTTTCTGTTAGTTGTCAAATTTAGATAGAATTAAGAATTTCAATTTCACTATAAATTTAAAAAAACGGCAATCCTATAATTTCAGAATAAGAATTATGATAATAAATGTTTAGGATAATGTAAAAAAGAAATTGCTCCGACACAGTGATAATAAAAAAACAAAATAATTTACAAAAATACTGAATATCTATACGACGCTATAAAATCTTAGAAACACTTGGAAAAGTACGAATGTATAAAAAATCTGTAAAATATTCAAAATCTTCGTAGATCTAATCAATTTTTGTATACATGTTTAAAAATACTGAAAACCTGTTGAAATTATAAATGTAGAAATCTGTAAAGAAAATCTGCAAATAAATTGGAAATCAATAAAATTAAAAATTTCAATACTTTAGCATCGAATTCTAGAGAAACGTTTATAAACATCTATAGAAATAGGTAATATAAAACGCTACTTCATCTTACAAACACTTAAAAAAAAAAAAAAAAATTCACAAGATATTCAAAATCTACGTAAATGTTATAACCCAGACAACTTGATAAATATTGAAAATTTATGGAAATTAGAGTTCTAGAAATCTACTCTTTAAATTCCTTCTAATGATAATTGATTCGAAAAAATTGATTGGACTTATACCTCATTTTTTTCGAGTCGAGTATATTTCTGAAATTACTAAAATTCAACTCGAAGGAATTTCGAGAGTACCTTGATGAAACATTTTCTGACATTTATTATTTCTTGAAGCCCGTTTATAAATAACACGCAGAAACATAAACATATCCATTTTGTCTACTACTTTTCATGATTTATATCGAGATAAAAAAAAGTCGGTATTTTGTGAAAACAAAGGCCTGTTTTTTTTCTCGAGTTTGGCAGCTGCAAGTGGCCGCCCTTAAAGTTGACCCGTGAGAAAGGACAAGAGGCGATTCGAAAAGTTTCAAGTTTTAAGTTGGTGACTAATTGAAGGTCGATTTTTCGATAATTACTGCGCCCGCCTTCTTCCCCTAGGCTGCTGCTACATACTTTTTCCTCGGTTTCCGCTCGTTCATAGTTACTACTTTGCTAACACGGCGTCTCACTTTAAAACACTCGCAAGAATCGGTAATCCCGTTGAAGCGTCTTCGTGTTTCTCTATTTATTCGCCGCCACTTGTATCGCAAAACATTTCGACTCGCTCGACTTTTTTTCCTTCTCAGCTAAAAAGCTGTGATGGGTCGAAAAAAAAAAAATAAATAAACTGGAATTTATTTCAACTATAGGTTTTGGAATGTTCCACTCGGAGTTTGAAAAAGTGTTGCAGTGAAACTGCAGCGAGCTTTTCCGCGTTTGGAAAAAGGCGAATCGGGCGACTTTTGTACACGTATCGCCGCGAGATGATTGAAAATTTATCCATGTCCACGACGAAATACAGCGCGAGATTAGCCAACTAACCTGCCTCCTCGACTTTTCATCTGCTCCCTAACGTAACTTGTTGCCCAGAGGAAATTGCTTTCGAGAAAATTCTCTGTCTACCGTTTTTCATTTCACATCGAGTCGCGATTCGCTCCAAAAATGTCAACTTTTATTAATGCTTCAGGGATTCAAGGAAATCAGAGTAATAACTTTTGCCTTGAACAAAATTATATTGCAACTTGCAAGTATTTTGCAAGTTGGTCCAAAAAAAAAACAAGTGTTAATCAAAAGTTGGATATTCTGCTTAAAAAAATTTTTTTTCTCATTCCAGACTGAACTTGACTGTAAAATAGTAAAAAACTGCTATCTAAATTTGAGTAGATTTATTTCAACTCAGAACGATTTCTTATTTTTACTCGAGAAAAGTTGAATATGGGTTTTCGAAGTGAATTTGCACTGAACAAAAAATCGATATGGCCAAGTAAGAACATTCTTTTTGAGCAAACTTTCATCTTTTACTTATATATACTTTTGCATAAGAATCAGTGAAAGTTGGCCACATGGAAAAATGATACTTCTATTCATGTGTAATTCAAAATCCAAGTTTTATTGTTCTGAATTTCCTTTGAATCTCATGCTTCGCACGAAAACAAAATTCATACGATCCGTATGTGTACATCTTTTTTTCTTTAGGGTTTCTCAAATTTTATCATTTTTTTTTTTTTTATTATTGACGATGATTCCAAAATATATTATAATTTATATATATCGAATGATATTTATTTAATACTTATGTATATTAATTTATATTTATAATCGTAAATCTTAATTTTTTATTACAAATCATGACTCTTATGGAATCCATATTCATTTTTGAAAAATTGAAAATGTTTTCTCCGTTTTCTCAATCTCACGTGTAATTTAGTTTTCGAAAGAATTATACGGTATTTATCAACACGTTTCATTCTCGTACAAAGTTGAAATTTTCGAATTTTCATTGCAAGTTTCCCATATTTCGTAAAGTCTACTCACACCGTTGAGAAATAAGAATCACATTTGACAATTTTTTCGTTGATAGTTAGTTTTGCGTTGGACGTGAGTTTTAACTAAATAAAGTTGAACCTACCTAAATAAATAGAGTTGCATTTCTAAATGTATGGACCTGGATTGAAATTGATAGAGAAAAAAATGATAAAAATAAATGGAAAAAGCAGTGGAAAGAAAAAGTAAAAGCAAAAGAATAAATGCGGTGGGGTTGTAAAGGGTCGAAAAAAAGCTTTAAAATGGTGATTGTTGTCTTATTACCATATGAGTTGTGAAAGTCCTGGGTGTGATCCATGCCGGCGCCTTGGTCCAACGTCTCGTGGTCCCCGCTCAGTGCTAAAACCAACAGGCATTGCAACCTTGCAATTTTACTCTTATTGTTGTACTCGCGCCCGTTAATTCTGTTTTCCATCCCTTTCATTCATCTCACCCCACCATTTTTTTCATTCTTTTTTTTTTACAAAGCCTCAAAAGGGCGAGCCTCTTTTTCAACTACATTTTTTTTACTCTTCGACCGTCCACTTTTCTCAAGTAAAAATACAACAATAAATTAAAACGCGACAAAACTTGACAACGACCGAAAATATGGTGTCTGCTTTGAAATCGAAACGAAAGAGAAGGAAAACATTAAAAAAAGCGTACACTTCGTAAATGCTAACGTAAAACTACAACTCGGGGATGGGAAGAGTTGATCCATTTTCATCTACGGTATTTGGGAAATTATTGTGTCTCATTTCTTTACAATTTATTCTTCTTAGGATATTTCACGAATTTTGTTTCAGAATTTCATCGACGATGCATTTCTTTTTCAGCCGATTTTTGAATTTTTTTACATAATCCCGAGAAATGATCTCTAACATTTGCCAAAATAGTATAATAAAAATATTGTACACATATTAGAAAAATTGTTGACTAAAATATATTATACTTAAAATAATAAATTAATATTATATTTATTAAAAATTTATTAGCAATTACTTCATTAAAATATAAATACTAGCAAGATTGATTTTCATTGGAATATCTGATTAACAAAGAAAGATAAAAAAATTTTAATTTCCATCAATAATATCTTGCAAGGAATACTTATCCGCTTAATTTTATACACGACTGAAATTCATCTTGGAAAATGCATCATAATTATGCATTAACTCAGCATCATGTAAATCTTAAAAATTTTTAATAACTACGAATAATCAACCAGAGTCTATTAATTAAATGAAATGAAATTATTTTATTTATGAATTCAAGACAGCAATGAAATTTCAATGAATATGCCCAAGAAGGATTTCGAAAAAGGAAAAGGTATGTATTTGAAAAGATACCAAGGTCATTTCCCATCCCCAATGCAACACATGATTAAAAAAATGGCGTTATTAACTATTGCAACTCAAGTAGAAAAGAGAATGATGAGAAATTATGTGTGCAATATCTTGAGTGTCAAGAGTGATTTCGGTAAAAACTCGTTTATCGCAACCTCTGGCCCCTTGAACATCCCACAAACCAAGTTTACTAGAAGTACTCATAATAATAAGTAACCCAATAAAAAATAACTCATAAATGTTGTTTTTGTGTGATATGGGAGTAAGCCTTAACCAGGAGGTCACGTTAAGCGAGTGTCCGCTGTATAGACACACATATATATATATATATATATATATGTTATCCCAAGGGGGCATTGGGACTGAGTAGGCAATGATTCGAGGGGGTACACGCAACGAAAGTGAAAACGCAACTGAAGAAACCAAAGCAATTAACCCTTATTTTCCCGGTTCCAATACTTTTAGATTTCGATTCGACCAAGGCTTTTCTTGCGGATCTTCGGTGTTGACGAATTCTATCTTCAGAGATGATTTTGCGGTGATTAGATAAAAGAATTAGCTGTGGGAAGCGTTGCAACCAGAGATGTCGAGTCGTCGTGTGACCGGTCATATTTTATCATCGACTTGCAATAACAAGCAATTTTATTCACCGCATCATCTCTAGTTCCAACAGAACGTTGACTTGCAAAACAAAAGAAAAATGAAACAAGAATAGTATATTGTACGACTCTGCTGCGTGTTTCGTTCGAGAAACGAATGATTAATGCGGGAACAATTCGGATCTGCGAAACGGAGGCAGTGGTGCTGGAGGGGAGGGGTGAGGAGGGGGATTAGAAACTTTGAAAAAAAAAAAAACTGGTGCTCATTTCGACTTCATTTTCACTTCAAAATATGTAGTTGAAGCCTGAATTAATTTCACCTTTTTCCATCTTCATTAGACTTTACTGACAAGATTTGAAATTGAAAATCATTAAATATTGCAGTATTTTCGTTTTATTATTGAAATTTATTTCATTATTAAATTAACATTTCAATGAATAATTCACCTCAATGCTATATCGACTAATTGAAAATCAATCGTTTATAATCTTTAATCTTCATAATTTTTATTAATAATGAAAAAAAAACACAATTTTGGACGCAATTGATGAGAAATTTGAAATTTGAAAATGAGAAAAATTTGGGATTCTGATATTTTAGATACAGGAATTTGAAAAATGTTTTGACGCAATATTCAATTGACTGTATGCCTATAAATTCGTTTAAAAAATTATGATTTTTTCACTCATCATTTGAATTCAATGTTTCTAATCCATAAATCTTTAGAATAAATTTTTTATCAGATTCACTACATGACAAAAGAAATAAAAAATAAATAAATAGGAGGCAAATTAAATTTATGAAATAGAAAAAACGCATAACATGAGTTTGCGTTCGACTTGAAAAAATCGAAATGAATAATTTTGAAATGATTTTGAAAACCTTGAAGAAATAGCGAATAATACTGAGTGTGAAAGAGGTTGAAATGAAAGAGGAAATTTCGAGTTTGTTTCGTCGAACGTGTCGCGTAGCTCGCATCGAAATTCGAGTGGTAGGTATTATTGTTTGCAGCTGCGATAAGCCACGAGCACGTTACCTTTCGGAAATTAAAACTCGAGAATTAAGAGTTTAATAACGGGATAAAAGATGTTCGGATTAGAGGAAGAAAACGTGGGCTTTTTGTCCTTTTTTCTGAAGCGCACACTGACTGCTGCTGCTGTTAGGCGGAACAACGGCGACCACCGCAAACCGCTATAACGTCCCTACACCTGGCGCTCCCAGCAATTTTAGTAGTGCCTTAGACTTTTCAACCACTGCTCCCCATTCATTCGTGGAAAATTCCCATTATTGGATTATTCCCTACGCGCTATCTTTACTTTCATTATTCTTTGCATAAAGGATAATAATACGAAATAATAAGTTGAGCATTAGTTTTTATTTTCATGAATTAATTTTATTCGATATACTTGAAACACCTACTGGGAATTCTCTGAAATAGGGTTTCTTGGAATTGACGTTTCCAAAATGCATAACAAATACGATGAAAAAATAATTTACAAAATGATAAATTCTAACAGATGGTCGTAAATTTTAATCGTTTGTTTTTGATAATAATTCAAAAATACCAAAATTATACAAAATAATGATCAAATTTGTCAAATTTGTTCCAACGTCCATATTAATGATTTGTTTCGTGTACATGTGAGAGTGAAATTTGAAGTTGGCGCCGAAAACGTATAAGGGAAAGAATACGCGAGTAGTAAGTTTGAGTGTTGGGTGAAGAGAGATAGAGATAGTTGAGTGATTGCGAGTTGAGCACGCGCTCATTGTTACCCAGGTTGGAGTAGCAAGAAGCAGCAACAGCCGGTTGCGAGTTGCGAATTGCGAGTTGCGAG
>JAPYZL010083114.1:31624-44311 GCA_030522825.1 Platygaster orseoliae
TTGCGAGTTGCGAGGACGTAAGATGATGGCCAGGTGCTCGGGACAACACTAGGCTTCGTGCCGCCCAAAGACCCATCTCACCCTTCGAGCACGAGTCTTCATTTCCTACCTACCTTTTCAATACGTTACGCAACAACGTTTGCCTTTCATTCCCTCAATCCCTACACAACGCTTTCACATTTTCTCATCACAACTATACACTACCGGGCAAAAGTCTAAGAACACGATCGAAAGAATCTACTTTTCGAGTTTGACATTGTTTTTTATTGTGTTGAACACAACTTTATGATAGAGTCTTGTAAATAGACTCTTTTGCCAAGATTTACATACATTTGCAATAAATTAGCTAATTTTTCTTGGTCGAAATCATGAAATTATAAAGGAACCAAAAACTTTTTTTTTTAAGTAGCATCATTTTCGCGCTGTAAAATAAATAAACTATTTATTGAATTCATTGTTTTAATATATCTTAACTAAATTGTCTGTTATCTAGTTCTTATACAACATTTAATCAGAAAACATTGTTTAGCACAATAAAAAAACAATCACAAATCCAACAAACATATTTGTCCGATCATGTCCTTATTACTTCTGCACATAAGTGTATTTTCCACTTCAATTCATGTCAATTCACTGACTACTTTTGGTCGGCAAAGTTAGAAAACGTCTTCCAAAATTCCGTTTTTATTCTTTCTCTTGCAATCAATTTTTTTCATAAAAAATGAACGAATACGAGTTGCTGAAATCTGTCGTTGAATTGGAAATGCTTCATGAAATACACGTGAAACAAGTTGTTTGAAGGTAAACGAAACGCACTCCAAGTGTTGCTGACCGCAGATCCGTTCGGGAGGTTTTGCAGAGCGGACGGATTGTTTTTCGGAAGCTATGAGACATGGGAACGGGGGCAAGGGCAGGGGGGTGCGTGCGTCTCGGGGTCGTGTTTCCGGTGCACGCGGCTCTTCCATTCTATTCAATGCTCTCCAAACCGGCCAGTCTATTTTCTCAACTTTTCTTTTATAACGCGTAGTCAAAAAAACTGCACACACAACGGCAATCGTGTCATTGTAAAGCAATTCGCTACAGCCAGATTTCACGTAAAAAATAGCAAAACACTTTACGCGTAGGCAGAAATTCGGATAGTTATTCATTTTTTCACGTAAAAATGAACAATCCTAATGATGTATAATACAAATACAAATTTTCAGGAAAATAGCTTATAATAAACTGGCTACAAATTATTAAAAACGTCGTTTTTGAAATCTATAATAGCATATGAACGCAAATTTTCAAAGTTGAACGAAATTCAGCTTGTGAATGTTTGGCTAGGGTACTATAGAATAAATTAATTTTTAATTTTTTTCACGCAGTAAATTATCAAGACAATTGAGAATGTACGAAAATGCTGAGAATATAAAAAGCTTGAAACTGTTGAGTATCGAATTCTATACATTTCCGTATAAATCTATAAAAATTAGAGAAAATATTTTAAATCATAATTACATTTAAAATAACAAACACTCAAAATGTATAAATCTTGGAATTCTAGAGCATATAGTAATTATTAAAAACGTATCTAGGAATTTATAAAAATACTAGAAATCTTGTAAGTATTAAAGAAAATACGAAAATCCAAGAAATGGATGGATATTTCAATTTTGGAGCATTAAATTCAAAAAATCTACAAAGCGATCTATAATAAAAAAAAAAAAAGAAAACGAGAAAAATGACAGAAAGTTGCTTAAATTCTGTAAATACTAAAAAAACTACGAAAAAAGGACTGAAAATCTTGTTGAAAGGTACTATTTTTTGAAAAATCAAATGAGATCGGACTCAAAACCACTGACATTTTCAAGACTATAGCATCAAATTTGAAAAATCTATAGATATCTATAGAAATATGTACTATAATTCTATGAAAATACCAGAAAATACAAATATTTATGAAATCCCAAAGGAAATACAATTTTTCGAAAAACCCCTTCCGGAAAATTTTCTGCCTACGCGCCTGCCTCGCACTATTATGCAGAAACTTGCTTTTTTTATTCGAATGGAAAATTCACTCGAAAAAGATGAGAATCTTCACTTTGAGATAAACGGAATCCTACTGTGAAATCCTAGTTTCTTAGATTATTCCGCACTGATAAAAAAATCTTGCACTTTTGCCAGATATATTGCAAAAATTACTATACTATCTAGCAAAAAGTACAATATGTCTGAGTGATTCCCGTTTACTGTACAGTAATGTAGTCATTATACATTTTTTATTCTCAGTGCAAAAAAAATTGAATCCTACTCGAAAAAGGGCGAAATCATCTCCGAATTGGAATGTAAAAATTTTTTATGAAAGTTGTTATTCACTTTCAAAGTAGTGAAATGACAATCACATCAAGACAAGTTTCATTTAAAATTCTTCGTGATATTCCACTCTGAAACGAATCAAACTTTTTTATTTTAGAGTGACTTTCAACTCTGAAAGAGTGGAGATTCGCTCTCAAAAAATTCGATTCAATTTTACTTGAAGAAGAAGAAGAAGAAGAAGAAGAAGAAGAACAGAAGCTCACATGGAAATGAACTCCAAGGACGGTACTTGAATTAATTGTATTGGGAAATGAAAATGGAAAACGAATCAAAGAGTAAAGTAATGTATAATTGAGAGGACGAAAAATATGAGATGAGAAAAAATTTGGCCAGTATCGATGAGGGAAAGAAGAAAAAAAAGGTGTCCCTGTCGTTGCCTTGCCAGGGATGGGAAAAATATCAGTAACTAGTGATATTTATTGGTTATTATAGTATTATTTAACAGTTATTGCAACAATTCTTGCAAATTAAAGAACAATACAAAAAATGACATGAAAAATTCTAGGCCCTAGTGGAAAGTATTCCTTTTCTTCTAATTCAACTTTTTTTTTTCACTCAACTGTTCTCTTTTGAAAATTCTCGATGTACTAAATTAAGAACAATTTATACAGTTATCTGAAATAAAAATTTTTTTTATTACATGATGTATATATAACATAAAATTATACTAGTTCAAGTAAAACATTAATGTATGTAAAATAAAAAATTGACATGAAAAAATTCTAGGCTTCAATGAAAAATGTAACTATTCTTTATTATAATTTTTTTTTACTTAATTGTGTCTTTATTCTCAATATGCACTTTTGATTCAAAAAAATTCAACCACACAATTATTATTTTTCATAAATAAAAATTACACAAATATTCTTCAGTTCTATGAAAGAAAAATTTTTTTCGTACATGTCTGTTTATTTGGTATCATACAATATCAATAAATATTTGAATATGTTGATATTTACTGATATTTATCAATCCTTAGTGATTTTGATTCTTATAAAAACCTAAAATGTTTATAAAAAAAGCTTGTTTCATAAAGTGACCTAAAAAAATTTTTTATATTTTTCTTTATAAAATATGATTTTTTCAGAAATTGTAAAAATTTTTGTTTCATAAAAAATTATAAAAGTTAGTTAATGTTGTGAAAATTCAGAATTTTTCATAAGATTGTAAAATTTGTTATAAAAAATTGCTGATTATAAAAATTTTGCCTTGTTTTACAAGAATCAAAATCACTAGAGGTAAGAATAGGCTGAATCTGTTTTGTTGGACATGAGAAATTCTGGTTAAATCTAGGATTTAATGACGAGGAATTCCCCAGAATTTCGTATGCGTTCCAGCAAAAAAAAATGGAACCTAAGAAAGCTGAAGCTACTGATAGTTATTGGCTTAACATTTTTTACATATTCCCATGGCAAGGTGGCAGAAGGAGAATAGTTAATTCTGAAACGGGATCTGAGGTGTTGGGAACCTCTGAATCCTTTTGCTGGTGTGTAAGTAACTGCTGCAGCCTACTGGCGACACATGATGTGGGTAGAATAAGCGAGGGGTGCTGACGTAGTCACCCTCCTTCCCGGTGCCCCCCCCCCCTCCCCTCCCCCACTTTTTAGCATATGGATGGATATTATACCAGCGAAACAGAGAGTATTATATTAGACTACTCTTTTGCCACGATTATTCCAACTTTTTAAAGAGAAAACGAGGAAAAGGAATGAAAAAAGCTCGTTTTAGGTCTCTCTCGCACTCGCTGGAAACAACTCGAGGGCGCTGGCTTAAAGGACGCGAGACGAGAGCGACGTTAATTAATGTCGAAGAAAGGAAAAAAGGAAAGTCACCGAGATGGACGTTGGCAAGACTTTGAGGCACGATCGCTAATTGGAAATACGAAGAGCCAATCGAATCTGTGACGAGGCACGAGAAAATACATCATTTTTTCCAACGCAACTTTTCGGCTGCGCCGACTTTTACTACAGTGACATCTTCTTGTTCCGCGTAACGTCGAGAGCACTAGATTTGAGCCCTCGCGGCATTGTCTCTTCGGACGCCGCCTCATCCCTTTTTCCCGCTTCTTCTCGACGACCTCGCCCCAAAGCAATGGGCCCCCCTTTTTATTTAAAAGTCTTGTAAGTGTTGTTTAAACAAAAATTCATACTTTACTCGTCAAAATAAAAGCAACCCGAAAAACCTGATTTTCGGCAAGTAATGTCAAGCCTAATTTTCCAAATTGAAGAAGCTTTTTGTGTTGACGATGATGTTAAAAAATGATCAGGAGGGTTGGAAAATAAAGGACAAGAGAGAGAGAGAGAGGTTGAGAGCGGCGGAGGTCGCGCCGGCGCGTTTTGGAGCGCACCGCGTGACCGCGATCAATATTACAGCAGCACACGGGGCTGCGGGAAAGTGGTATTATTATTCTGGAAAGTCGAAATAAGAGTTTTGTTTCCGCGCGCGTCCTATCACTGAATGATAGCGCCGCCGCCGCCGCCGCCGCCGCCGCCGCCGCCGTAGGTAATGCAAGGGGGGAGCGAATCTATCTCCCGCACGTGGCCTGCAGCAGCACGTGGTGGACCCTCCCAGCGAGAGATGAGCGAATACAGTGCAAAGAGGGAACGGGGCACACCGGAAACAAAGGTCGTGGCAATCCGCAAAAACACGCGCGAGCCCCCCAAATTCACTTTGGCTCTATTTGATCAAATCATGCGAGCCTGGGAAAATAGCTTCTTCATCTAGCCAATGTGTGTATTGAAAAGAACATTTTCAGGCCACTGTTTGTATTTTTTGAGTGTAAAGTTTACTGCGCACGTTCAATTTGTGATTAATCGTGGAAAATTTGAATGTTTGATTGAAGACGATGTATGAAATTATTTGTTATTTATTGTGATAATCAGGGCAGAAAAAAGGTATATTCTTTCACTGAAAGGAATTATGTTTTATTCAACAATGCGTGGAAACGCCAGTTTTGCATCACCCGAGCGTGTAGAAAAGTGGCTTTCTCCACGCGGCGTTAAATAAAATTATTTACGAAAAACTACTTGATTATTAATTAACTTGGAGACGAAAAAAACCACACATCATTAAAAATAAATGTAAAAAGTGCTAAATTATTTATGGAATAATCATGATATAAATTTATGAAACATGGCAAAGAATTTTGATACAAATTAATGTGATTTTTCGCAAAACACTGCAATTCGCTAAATGAAAGTTGAAAGGTCTCGAATTTCTTGATGAAAATTGTTGAGTTTCTCGGAAAGTCTGGAAAGATAGAGCTTCTTAATTTTGAAGTATAAAATTTACTATATACAGGGTGATTCGGAGACCACGTTACATGGAAAAACAACATTTTTCTTTTTCAATTTCAAGTCGAAAAATCCTTTGTCATTTTTCGAAATTCGCAAAAATGACCGAGTTATTCTTCAAGTTTGAAATTTAAACGAAAAATTCGCTTTTTGGACAAGTGGGGATAAAAAAACACGTAGCAAAATTAACTTGAATTTTCTTCATATTTTTCTAAATCAAAAAGACCTTTGCCACTTTTCGCGAAACTCCAAATCAAAAAAGATATTCGAGTTTGAAAATTTTAACCAATCAGATTTCTCAGATTTCAAACTCGAATATCTTTTTTGATTTGGAGTTTTGCAGCAAAAAGTGGCAAAGGACTTTTCGACTCGGAAAAATATGAAGATAATTTGAATAGAGTTTGGTCCGTGGTTTTCATCATCATTTGTCAAAAAAGCGGATTCGTTGTTTAAATGTCAAACTTGAAGAATAACTCGGTCATTTTTGCGAATTTCGAAAAATGGCAAAGGACTTTTTGACTTGAAATTCAAAAAGGAACATGTACTTTTTCCATGTAACGTGGTCTCCGAATCACTCTGTACATTGAACTTGTAATCAGTCGTTGAAAATTAAAATGTTTGAATGAAGATGATGGAGGAAATTTTTTTTCTCATTTACTGTGATAACCAAGGAATAAAAAATTATTTACAAACAACTACTGAATTATTTACTCATTTTTAGACGAAAAAAATCCCACATTATTAAAAATAAATTTAAAAACCGTCAAATTAATTACGGAAAAGTTATATTATAAATTTAAGAAAAATGAAAGTTAAAAGGTCGTGAATATCTTGACGGAAATTGTTTCATTGTTGCAAAATTGTAGAATTTTCAATGAAAAATAGCCCATGTCTTATATAATGACCATGACCTTTCATAATATTATTTCATTCTACTTGTAATTGAAGAATTTGAAAAGTTTTTCGACTTGGAAAAAGAAAGATGAACAAAAGTATCTGAGAAAAATAGTTTTATAGACAAATTCTAAGAATTATTTACGAAAAAACGGCAAATCATTTTTTTGTGAATAACCAAGAAAATGCTACATTATTCAAATGAATAATTTTGTATTTTAAATCGTATTTGACTATTGAGACAATTACAAGATTATTTCCTGGATTTCTATACAAATTTTATTTCAAAGTCTTCAACTGCAGTTGATATACACAGTATATATATATATATTGAGTATTTTTGGAATAAAAAAATAAATAAAATTCGCTATGATTTGGAATCGTTTACAACGTTACGAAAATTGTGAAACCACTTATTTCCATTCTGCAAAATAAACTTGGAAAATAGCCATTAAAGAGAAACAACGCATTTCTAACTCTAAATATAATTTTTTAAATTTAAACAAGTTTATAATTAACGAAATTAAAAGCTTCAAAATACTCAGATTATACAATTTGACAAAACAAATGTCACAAAATATTAGTTGCGTTTAGCGTACGATGAAAAAAACAAAAACAAAAGAAAACAAATGTTTTCGTGTATATAATTGAAAAATTAGAAAAAGTCAACTTGAATGAAAAGTTGAAAATGAAATACTGTAATGTTTGTAATGATGAATGAGCAAGGTTACGTGGACACGTGCCAAAGGGGGGGGGGGGGCTGAAAATACGGTAGAGTATAAAATGATATGGAGGAAGAAACGAGCGGTTTTTGCGGGAAGCCGTAGAGAAAGAGAGAATTGAGAATCGGAGGTTGGTTGGTGAGTAATAAGAAGATTATTATGTATTATAATAAAGATGGAGATGATTGTAAAAAAAGGTGGGAGGGACGCGTGTTGAGGTGTAGTAATATGAACAACTCACCGGCGAGCCTGAGGGCCGACATGCGTTGGAACTCGGGCTCCTGGAGCCACTTCCACATGCGGCGAAAGGTCTCGCGGCCGCTCTTGAGCTTGGACCAGGGCTTGGGGTTGCGCAGGAGGTCGCTGAGCGTGCCCTGGCTCCGGCAGAGTACGCGCTGCGCGAAGATGGCCTGGGGTATGCTGTACCTCTTGAGCTCGGCGCTTATGCGCTGGGCCAGTTCCTTGGTGTTGATCTCCTCGAGCTCGTTGCCGTTGCCACCTGGTGTTGTTGCAGGGGCCGAGATGCCGCCCGCCGCGGAGACGCTCTTCATCACGACCGACGTGTGCTGCACCACGTGCTGCTGCGACATCGTCGACTGCTGCTGCTGCTGCTGCTGCTGCTGCTGCTGCTGCTGCTGAAGAGACGGCGGGGGCGGGGAGGCGTTGGGCCCGCCGGAGAGGCCCGCGGGCGAGTGGTGCGAGGAGGGCGCGAAGTTGGGGGGCGGCCCCCCTCCGGAGGTCGGCGGTGCCGGGGGCGAGGGGGGGCTGAGGGCCGCGGGGCTCTGCTGGAGCCGGGGCAGGAACGTCGAGGACTCGTAGTGGTGGTGCGGGCTCGACTTGGGGGGCGAGTTGAGGGCGTTTTGGCTGTAGGCACTCTGGGGCGAGAGCGGGCTCTGCTGCTGCTGCTGCTGCTGGAGACTCGCGCTTCCAGCACCGTTGCCACCGGGCGAGGGGTAGTTGTGGGGCGACATGCCCATCGAGGGGAGCTTGTCGTAGCTGGCGTAGGGCGAGCCGGCCATGGCGAGGTTCATGCTGCCGAGGCCGTTGTTTTGCATGACGGCGAAGCTGCCGGTGACGGGGACGCCGCTGGCTGCGGCGTGGCCGCCGTAGACGAACTTGTCGCTCATCGTCGAGATGGGGGGCAGGGGCTGGAGGGGCGTGAGGGTCGCGTAGCTCGAGCCGGGGCTGAAGCCCGGCGGCGACATCCTCTCGGCCACGGAGGTCAACGTCTGGTAGGTCGGCTCGGGCTGCATGCTCCGGAAGTCGCTCGCGTCTATCATGCTCGCGACCGAGACGCTGATGCCCGAGGTCGGCGACAGCTTGCCCGGGCTCAGCAGGTCCGCCTCGTCGAGGTCCCTCGAGTCGACGTCCTCCTGCGTCGTCGGCGGTGGCACAATCACCGACAACTGCTGTTTGATGTTGCTGCTGCTGCTGCTGCCGCGGTGATGCTGTAGCTGAGACTCCTCTTTGACGACGCACTCGGCCTCGGCCTTGACGGCCGCCAGCAACTCCAGGGGCAGGCTCGCGCACGCGATTCCGTCGGGGCTCTGCGAGGCCGAGGAGCCGGACATAACCTCCTCGCTCCTACCGCCTCCGGCTCCGCCTGCGCCGCCGCGACCGCCACCGCTCCCTTGTTGGTACCGCTGCTGATGCTGGTGGTATTCTTCCCTCCTGCTGCTACCACCACCACCACCACCACCACCACCACCACCACCACCACCACCACCACCACCACCACCTGGTGGCTGCTGTTGCTGCTGCTGCTGCTGCTGCTGCTGCGCACGGTCACAAACACTACGTCCACTGCCACTGCCGCCAACGCCACTACCAGCACCAACACTACCGCAACCACTATTTTTCCCGACACTATTATTATTATTATTATTTGTATTGTTGTGACGATGGTGGTGGTTGTTGTTGTTGTTGCTACGGCTACCTCCACCCTCGCTGCTGCCGCCCTCGCTGCCACTGCTGCTGCTACTGTCGCTGGCGCTAACGCGGGTGGCACTGACGCAAACGTAGCCATTCGAGGAGGAACCACCCCCACTTTCGCTGGCCCCCCTGCTGCTGCTGCCGCTACCGCCGCCGCCGCCGCCGCCGCCGCCGCCGCCGCCGCCGCCGCCGCCGTGGTGGTGGTGTAGCAGCCCATGCGTCGTACTCGCCACTACTCCAGCCAACAACCCCCCCGTCGCCGAATCATCCAGTAATCGCCCGCTACGCGATTCACGATCGCTCATGTCCTCCAGGCCGTCCATCGGCGGCGCGCATCTAGTTGACAGGTCGTCGTCGCCGCTGACGACGACGTTGACTCTTGTTCCTCCTCTTTCCTCTTCACGTCCTGCCGGGGACAGCAGCGAAATACGTATTTATTACCGTTAGAAAATAAACGGCGACAATAAAGAGAAACTTGGAGAAAGCAGCAGCAGCGAATCAAGAGAATTCGAGAAGGGAATAAATAATCAAGAGAAGAATATAAAACTCACATTGTAGGTACCCTTGGAAGGGAGGGGAAGTAACCCGATGCTCTGCCGGCGGGAGCGCGTGCGACTAGTCCAGGTGTCGTCCAGGTGAGATCGGCCGCCGCCGCCGCCGCCGCTCTCCTCTATTCTACGTGTATTGTTGTGTAGTAGTACGGTCCCTTCTTCAGCAAAGACCCTTGGTCGCGGCGGCAGATAAGACTCGCGCTCGCTCCTTACTTTTATTATTCTTTATTCAACTCTCTTTTTCTTTTTCTTCCCTTGCCGTTGTTGTACACGCCGCAGATGCCACGACGCTGCTGCTGCTTATATTATACGTGCGTTGTTACCGCTACGTTACGCACCGAGAAACAAAACAAAAATGATGCTGCGAATGCAGCGCCTTTCCAACTCTCTCTCGCTCCAAGTGTCAACGTGCGAATCTGCTCTCCCTCCCTCCCACCTGACACGACCTAGCCACCCCCTGGCGCCAGTCAGGCTTCCCCGTATCGATTTTCCGATACCCCGTCAACGCCCGTTGTTCGATGCTAGCGCGCAACGAGCGAACGCTCCATGAATCACCGATAATTGTTTACACTGTATTTATCAAAGCATTCCAAGATGGGCGTATTCTTTATTTCTTGTATTACGGAAATTCCTCGTTTATATACAGGAGGGGAGGCTCAAAGTTTTAGGAGGTAGGGAAAGTAAGATGGATATTGCTCGATAATTGGTGTGCAAGTATAAAAGAAAAGACGATCGGCCGAGTCAATCGCGAAATCGATGCTGCTGTCCAGACTGTAATATAGGCAAATATAGGAATAGGGGCGGCCATTTTGGCGCTTGCGCTTTGCACCCCGTGCAACAAGAAGCAGCGAGCTCGTTGGTGGGGGTTGTTTCAATCGATGCGACAGTCGAACGAGAGCTCGTCCTTTTTTATTCGCCTCCTCCCTTCCCCTCTACAGCGCGCGACTCGATCCATCTCGGCGAGATCCCCACACCCCACACCCCATCGATTCGCAGGATACGCGTGCGTGGAAATCAGGGGAAATAACTCGGCTTATTTCTTGCTGTTGTTCGTATCGCCAATTCGCGGCGCAACAACGTGCATGTCTTGACCCGCCGGCCGACCCGAGCTTGAGTCGTACTACTGCCAAGCCCAAGCTCCTGCTCAAACCTCTAGTTCTACTCAAGCTTCCACGGCAAAAAAAAAAGATTTGCTGTATCAGCGAAAAGATGCGCCGTTTCAACTTGGCAAAACAAATGTCTTCTTGCAACAGTAGCTTATTTTCATGTTGCCTCAAAAAAAAACAATTTCACGTTCAACTGTAGCCTTTGAAGTTTCTTCAATTCTATATTTTGGCGTTTACAACTTTTCCACTGTCGTAATCAAAATAATGCTAAAAATATTACGAATAAGATCATTTTATTTTACAGGGTTCATAGAGTGGGAAACATTTATGGGATCATAATGGAATAACATTTGCTGAAAAATTCAGAATAACTGCAATTTTTCATAATGAAATTCCTGATATTTTCCAAATATTTCGATTTTCGTAATTTCTACATTTTAATATTCTTATTAGTAAATTTTTTCGACCATTTTTTGTCTCGAAATTCCAGAACGCTTAACATTTCTATGTATCTTGAAATTTTTCAACTCGAAGCATTTTCGAACAATTTATAATTAATAAATTTCGCAAAAGTCCTGTCGTTTGGAAAATATTCTAAATGTGACGAGATTTCTGAATTTTAGTCATCATTGAGGATTATGAACCATGTTAACGCTGTGCACGAGAGTTATAAAATGATGATTCGAGAGCTAATCAATTTCCATAAAAATGAGTCATCTTTTACTATATTGAAATTATTCTTGTAATCTCCGACATTTCTCAATGCCTGACAATTTTGAAAATTTCCTTTATCAATCGCATTTCTACAATTTTGAAAATTTCCGGAATATTTGAATTTCACAAAATTTAGTCAACTTTCGGAATATCAGTCTTTTTAGGAATTTCAACATTATAATAATTCACAACGTTCGAAAAATTAATGAAACTATGACGGAATAACAAAGTGTTCTAAAATGTTTTAAACAACATAAATCTCGAAATCACCATGTTGTACAAAACATCCAAATTTCCAAATCATCCAAATTTTGACATATTTACAATTTTTTTTTTTTTTTTATATTATTCCTCTTTTATAATTATTTTCGTAGATTCATATAATTCTCATAATTGATTCAAGACTTCTGGCTTACTTGAAAATACATTTCAACATTAACTGAATTTAAGATATTATTTGAATTTCAAGTCATGCCTTCATTTCGTTGTATCTTAAAATAAGATCAACTTTTTAAAGTCAACTACAAATATCTCGAGTTGTCCGTTTCTAGCGAATTTTCCGAGTAACGAAATCCTCCTTGGTGGCAAACATTCGAAATCTCCAATCTCTAGAATTTCACATATGTCTATGAAAATACCACAGGTTGCCGAATTTCAATAACGAATTGCGGATTTTGAGCTTGGGCTTCTAGCTCCGATCATTTCCAACATTTCGTAGTAAAAAAACTCGGCGTGAATCCCGATTACGCGCGCGGGCGTCGTTACAAGTTTCGAGTTCCTTCAATTACACAGCTGTGTAATAATTTCTCCTTCATGAAATATCGAAACTTTTCAACAACTCTTTGCAGTTTTCAACTGTTGAAATGCAAATTTTCAACTTGAAATCATTTTAGAGGGGCTCGAAAAAATCGATTGGATCAATCGATCGTTTTTTCGAGCCAAGCCATTGAAACGTTACCCATTTTAGGAGTGAGATTCCCCTCGAAGGAGTTGAGAAACCCGAACCAACTATTTTCTACGAAAAAACTTGCCGTTAACTTGATGAGTGTGAATTGAGTATAATAATGATTAAAGGGGGAGGGGAGGGGGGGGGGTCGGTAGTTACGGCGGGGCAAGG
>JAPYZL010083123.1:0-18810 GCA_030522825.1 Platygaster orseoliae
GATCTTCTTAAGATCATCTAACGATCTTCTTAATATCGAGGTCAGGTCAAGCTCAAGTCAAGGTAAAGTATTAAGATTTGAGATCTTCTTGAGATCTTAATAAGATCAAAGTCAAGTAAAGATGCGCCAAGATAACCCCAAGATCACCAGATTACACCAGGATCACCAGATTACATATATAGGACATATAGAGCTCACTTACACTGAAACCTTGATATTGGGAATGCAGGTCCCACTTTACACTGGAACCACGATATAAAACATATAGGGCTCACTTTACACTAGAACCTCGATATAGGACATATTACACTGGAACCTCGATATAAGACATATAGGGCTCACTTTGCACTGGAACCTCGATATAGGACATATAGGGCTTACTTTACACTGGAACCTCAATATAGGACATAAAAGGCTCACTTTACACTGGAACCCCGATACAGAACATATAAGGCTCGCTTTACACTGGAACCTCGATATAAGACATATAAGGCTCACTTTACACAGAAACCCCGATACAGACCATATAGAGCTCAATTTACACTGAAACCTCGATATAAGACATATACGGCTCACTTTACACTGGAACCTCGATATGAGACATATTAGGCTCACTTTACACTGGAACCCCGATATAAGACATATAGGGCTCGCTTTACACTAGAACCTCGATATAAGACATATAGGGCTCACTTTACACTAAAACCTCGATATATGCTGCTTCGGTTAGGTTAGGTTAGGTTAGGTTAGATCGCATCACATCACATCACATCATATCACATAACGCTTTTAACTCCCCCTTCTCAAGATATTTCGATCGCTAGGTGCTGGTTAAAAAGTTTTACTTCAAAACTCCTCGAACGACTGCAACGTAAAAATGTCTAATTGCGAAACGAAACGCGTTTTCATCAAAAACTCGAGAAAATCTCGCGAAACACGAATCTCGCATTCTTTGTCTCTAAATTAAAATAACAACAAGGTCGGAAATCAGGCTTAATAAGATAGCCCATGCGACGTTAATTGCCCTATTCAACTCTTGCCAGGAAAAAAACGTAGCTGCTTCATTTTTCCGCCGGAAATTCGTAAGGGTCGAATAAACTCAATTTGCCGCGAGCCCGGCGTGATTATTTATGGCGAATTCAGACGAACAATTCCATTCGTTCGGGCTCGCAAGAGCATGATGATTATATTGTTGGCTGGGCACGTTTAAATAGTCAGCACGAATCGGAGAAATATTTTGTTGAAACCAGGAATCGGAACCGTCGTTGTCAATGCTTGAAATCGAGTTTGTGAGGCGTGTTAGCAACCTTAATTGAAACTGGAATAGTTCGAAAAGATGAAACGAACGTGAGAAGAAAGTAGAAAATCGGAGCGTGATTAGAATCCGTTCTAACTAATCCAATATTTATCTATTCAACGATCTTTCGAAGCTAATTTTTATATCGGGAATAAAATGTACAATGCATGATTCTCCACGCTTTAAGTAATTCAATTTATTAATAGCATGAAAATTCAAAACTATCTTTTACAAAAAAAATTATGATCCTATCTACCTAAATAACAAATTTCTTTCACCAATATTTGAGTTCTAAGAATTTATTATTATTTTTTTTTTTTATTTGACTGATTGCAAAATGTGTCCCCCGAATTTGCTAAAATCTGCTATGATAAATTAGGAAGGAATCGAACTTTTAAAAATAAAATGTAGAAATATATCATGTCAGTAAATAAGATTAGAATTTTAATTGTAAAAAAATGTTTTAAATTTGTAATGTTTTTTGTGAATTCTTAGTTTTTAAGAGGACTTAATGGAATCCAAAAGCTCGTAAAAACTTAAAGTATGAAATGTTTTTGAATAAAAAAATTTGACTGTCAAAGATTAATGTATTGAGGATATAATGTTGACATCAATTTTATTAACTTGTAAAAACTAGTTCTTTTTGAAAAGTTTTGGGTAAACTATCCTAGATTTGAGGCATTGTTAAATTATCAAAACTACCTTTGGAGGGATTTTTATTATTAATTGTCATCGAAAAATTGGACTTTGAGCACTGAAACTTCAAGTAAGGTAAATGAAGGTGTTGTATGACTGATTTTTTTTTACTTTTACTTTCTCAGAAAAACATATTTTTTTAAACTTAAAATTTCTGTTTCAAGCTTATTAATGTTGCAACTTTCTTCGATTGATAATTTCTTCATTTGGTTTGTCAGAAAACAGTTTTTTTTTCAGAGATTTTCAGTAGTTTTTTTCGTAGTTTTTAGTATTTGCACTACAAGAGAATTTTATGTTTTTTTTTTGTTTTGATTTCAAATTACAGAATCATATTTTCTGGGATTCAAAGTTTCATAAATTTATGAGACAATTGCCTCTAAACAGATTTAAGTATTCAAAGAGTTTTAGTTGTTGTAATATTTTTTTGTGTTTATAAAATTTTAAACGACTGCTTTGTATTATTAAAAATTACTATATGGACTTTTATAATTCCATGTTCCAGTATTCAAACTTCGATTATTTTTAGTAATGATATAGATTTTTGGAGTAATCGCATTTATATAGATTGTTTATGTTATAATATGTAATTTCTTTAATAAAAAAATTTTTCTATAATATTCATCAACTTTGTAACGTTTTTTCAGCACCTTAATAGATTTCTGTTATAACAATTGATTGCTATTTACGCTTTTAAAATTGGATGCTCTAGAATTCGAAGTTTCATATTTTTTGCTGAGATTTTTCGAAAACATGTCTTTCGTAGAATTCTTATGCTATTAGTATTTTTTTAGAGTTTGTATAATCTGAAAAATTTATTGGTACCTATTTTTTCGGATTCTTGTGTAGATTCATAGAACTTGATGCTTCGGCGTTGACATTTTTTGAGATTTTTAACATTTTACCAAATTCTAAATACTCTCTATAATTTAGTAAGTAAGAACAATTTTTCAAACCTTTACGTCCTACGTTTTAATAACCTCACATTAAGAATCAGAATTCTGTTCACGGAAAGGTTTAACTGGGATTCAATATAATCTCTAAAACCTACATTATAAAATTACTTATGTCTCACAGACTTCAGTAAGTACATTTTTTGAATTTAATTTATTTCATCACTTATGATAAACATTTTCATACTTGTTTTTCAATTTGCATGAAGATTATTCAATATTATATTAATTTTCTCTTTTTACATAAAATAATGATCAATTTTATCTGAATTTTAGGAGAGGTTGGAATCACCAAAAACAGCCTGGTACATAAATACCTTCCAATAAATCATTTATGTGCTTCACTATGCAATTATCCGAGAAATTAATTTTCATTTTCCTTCCACAAATCCACGTATAGCGTGAACCACGGTTGAAGCCCTCACAGAAATAATCGTCGTAAATAAAAAGCTGTTGAAAAATTTCAAACGAACGCTACATTTCTGAAAGCGTTTATCGCGATTCGGTGGTGTGAACCTGTACGAGGTCTGCGTATTGTGGCGAGATGAAAAAACATTGTCCTCTAAAAGAGGAAAAGCGCCGCTGAAGTGCGAGCACTTGGAGCTTTTTATTATTCATGAAACGAGGGTTATATGTACGTGGGTTGAAGGTGTCGGAACGGGAAAGAAGCTTCCGCGACGTCACTAAGCACTCTCGATACCCCCGAAGGTATGCGATGGCCGACGTTAAGGATTCCTCGCTGCGAACAGTTTACGATTCTTTCCTACAGGGTGTCGTTTCCCGCGATTTATTTCTCATTTCTCTTGTCGGGAAATCGATCAGCTCTATTTTCAGATAGCCCGCTGTCGCTTTCATTACATTCCGAAACGAATCGTTCTACTGGAAATCGTCCCAAGTTCATTTTCCTTCAATTACTGGTGGGAATTTTATTATCTTTCGAGACATTCGTGACGCTGCAAACAAAGTTGCTGGCAATTGTCTCAAAGTGGTCTTTTGTGTTTCGGTTTTCCGATTGTGAGTCGTTTCTCGCTCGAGATTACTCGTTGTGCATGATGTGCTCTTCAAGGTTCGAATAATAGAATATTACATGACATTTTAGAGGCTCGTCGTGTTTTTCTTTGAAGAAACGTAAGCAAAAATTGAATTATAACACTGGGGTAAACAGAAATCATTTTTAGCAAGGATTTAGGAAAATATTATACATTTTTCGGAATTATGAAGTTTTCAACCTTCGACGATCGGGTTCCAAGAGCGAAATTTTACAGTTCTCTAGAATTTTTGGGATAATAGGTTTTTAGTTTTTTTAGGATTATGTCTGCAGTGTTTAAGGTGTGGTCATTATATATTTACATATTTTTTCATGAAAATTGATTTTCATGTTCTTGAAGTCATTTTTATCATGAGAATATAAAAATAAAGAGTTTCAAATTTCGATTACTTTTTAGAATTAATGCAAAACGTTTGAATACATAAAATATCATAAAAATTTACGAGTATTGGGAATTTTCTCATCACAATTAAATATTTTTTAGAAGTCAAATTGAAGATTTAGAATGGAGCATTACGAATACTAATTTTTCATTCTTTTACCCTTACAACTTTCTCATGTCTCACATTTGAAAATTGTTTAATTTGAAATTTCAACTTTTTATGTATGATGTCTGTTATTTTTTATTGAAATATTTATCTTTAGATTCGATTGAAGTAATTTTTAGGTCAATAACTTATTGATAATTGTAATTTGTGAGTAACTTGGATTGAAAAGTATAAATTTTTGCAAACGTAAAAATTTATCAACTTCTTTCAATGTTGAGTTTCAATAGTTAGATCCTGTAAATTGCAAAGTAAACAAATTTCTTTTTAATCAATCATGAATTCTAAAATATTATCCGTTTGATTCTCTTTTTTTCAAAACATCATCACAATGCAGTTTTTTGATTCGTTAATGTGCTTACAAAGTTATGTAGGTTTCTTATTTTTTACAAGTCAACTAATGAGAACTTATAATAAAAACTTACGACTACGACTTGTCTTTTTCTCTAATCTAGTTGTTTTGCACTTTTAATGTTCCAAAAACGTAGAATTCAAAATTTCATTTTCTTATAATTTTTTTTTGTCATTTTTTATAAGTTTATTTATTTTGAAAATCCTTTGTCGTGATTTTTAAGTTATTGTTTTGCAGATTAGTGTTATATTGGAGAAAAAATTATAAATTTTAAAATCGGTTGAAGTTTCAGAATGTATACAGAAATTTGATTTGTTAAGTTCCAGTGGTCGAAATCTGTAAATTTTAAGATATAAAAAGTTAATTTCATGTCTATCATACGTTTTGGAAAATATTTTATTCTATTATTTTCTTTTTTTAGATCATGAAACCGCAGCAATTATTTTTGAAATATGCTGTATCGAGTTGCTGAATTTTTTTTTCGACTTTTTGAAATTAAAAGTGCATTTTTTCAAGTCTCTATTTTTCTGAACCAAAAATTCCACACTTCTTACATAAGTTAGAAAATTTGTAACATGAAATGTTTAAGGTTTCCATATCTACTTAACCAGACATAACAAAGAATCAACATTTCAAAAACTGCGATAAAAGAAAATGTTATTTCCATTCTAAATAAAAATTCTTACAGTTCTACAATAAATCTTTTCTTGTCAAAAATTGCTAATTCAAAGTTATTTACTAAAAAAACCACTTTAAATCCAAAAGTTCATAATATAAAAAGTGCATCCAATTTCAGAATTGCATTTTTGATTATATTTAATTACTTTTCTCAAACAATTGATGAATTTATCTGAATCACGAGAGAAGGTTTAGCATCTAAACTTCGCCTCTGTCTATACCCTTGTATAACACGATAAATAAAATCGCGAGACAACTCGCGATAAGGGGAAATGGGAATCGGCCTTTTTTTCCCCTATCAATTTCAGCCCGTTCATTAGCGATAAGCGGGAACGCGAAGATCGATGCCTCGATCATTACAAGCGACCGCACGTCGGGACTATTATTTACAAGGCGAAAAATCGTCGTTTTCGTTTGCGCTTGCCCTGGAAAAGCTGGGGATCGGAGCGCATTCCAGAGCCCAGGAATTTCCCTAGGATCTAATACCTATCCCCAGCAGCCCACTATTTAACACCAATCGATTGCGCTCGTGACATTATCAGAAATTGTTCGAGCAATTAACGATGGCGACGTGAGCGCAGTGATTTTACCTCGCGACTCGGCACAAAGCCCCATTACTGCAAAAATCGCGCGCGATCTCGTGAATGGATTTCGTCGATTGGACGCGAGAAATTCGCCGCTGAAATAACGAATGTCTCGAAGACGCATTGCTACCTCGAGGATTTTTACCTTTTCGTCGTTAGATTAACGTTTTTGAAATAAAAAAAAAATTTTTACTAAAGTGATCTGGTGATAGAGGGGAACTGTGAAATAGTCAGATTTGCAATAACTATTTATTGTTGGTGTATTTAAATATGAAGTTACTTTGTCGCTTATATTGTTATTATTATTATCTCTTTTATGTATTTTTTTTATGTAACAGCTTCAACGAGTAAACAATTATTTACATTGTGCGTAATGTATAGAATTGGAAACTGAAAATATAACATATGTAGGGGAGACCGGGGCATTTCGGGACAGTGCAAATAAGTAACAAATGCAACATTGGAAAAATTCCAAAAAGTTCTCATGTTCCTCACTAGGCAACTACTTTACTAACAGAGTTCGGTCGATTTCACATGTAACCTATTATGTGTGGAGGAGTGAACGTGTTTCCTGACACAAAAACGTAAGATTTGAGTTGTGACATTTTCGCGTTTGTTTTTCACCAGGAACTGCGGAACATCAAAACAGGTGAGTAAATTTATTTCGTCTAGGCTTCAAACTGTAGTTTTTCGGTTGAGTCTGTATAGAGCGAAAATCCAAAAAATTCGTGCCGGGGCATTTAGGGACGCACATGTCCGGAGTGTATTTCGGGACAACTTCATTTCCCAGCGCGAGATGAATTACAACTGAATATAATTTTGTCAGGAACATGGTGCGCAATTATAAGCAGAAAAAAGATGCAGTGCCAACTGAGCAAATGAAATTGACAGTAGCAGCAGTAAAAAATGAGGGCTTGTCAATCAGGATAGCGGCTGAAACGTACAAAGTGCCTCGTTCATCTTTACATCGATTTCTCCAAGCAATAATTGAAGTCAATAAAATATTGAACACAAAATATGCCTTGAAAACATATTTCTGAATTTTAATGACATTTTTTTTTGCTTCTAAACGAAGTGTCCCGAAATGCCCCGGTACCCGTCCCTAAATGCTCCGGTATCGGGGCAATTAGGGACGGTCTGCACTTGTAATTGTTCAATAAATATTATTTATAGTATCAGAAACAAAAAAATCTCGTGTGGAGGGTTCAAGCTTTCAGAAAGTATATGTTGTTCAACAAAAACTATGTAAATGAATTTGTAAAAATTCACAATGCAAAAAGTGTCCCGAAATGCCCCGGTCCCCCTTATATTTTCATAATATAAAAGAAAAACTTGTGTAATTTATATTATCGTAAAATAGTGTACATTCTCACGAAAATTAGTAATTCAAGCGGAAATTTCAACGCATCCGATAGCAAAACAAGTGTATAAAGAGAGATAATTATGAATCAAACTAATTTGAACAAAATAGTTACATCTGCACCCCGTGAAAACAATTTGAAGTTAATTAAACGCTGCATGGACGAATGGATTATATTGAAATAAAATATTGGCATTGTATGACAAAAAATAAATATATTTGTAATATTATATTCAAATAATTTTAATTTTACTAATGAAAGTTTCAAGATTGTTATATTACAGTCAATAATCGTTAAAAGTATGATTGCACCTACAATAAAAATTATCAAAGGAATTTAAAAAAGATATAAGTCACTTACAAATTGTAGGAATTTCGGACTTTGAACGATTTTGAATATTTTCGAAATTAAATAATGATGTTTTTGATGTAGTAGCTAAAAATTACACAGATATAGTTTTGCAATCAATGGTGGTCTTGCGCATTACACCAACAATAAAAAGAACATGAATAATAGTGTTTATTTTATGTGAAAATTGAATAGTTTAGAAACATATAACAGGAGAAACATAGTAATTTTAATTAGATAATAATAAGGACAAGAATATGATCCAAGATAAGTAAGACAAAGACATGAATAGAAAAAAGCTTTACGTAATATGTGAACGACCCCTAATAATTTTAAATGATTAATAAAATACGATGACTTTTGTATTATTAGGAGTTACATGACAGTAACATTACAGTTATTACAGTGGTAAGAATAAATTAAAAAATGTTCAAGATAATACTTGATAAACAAAATTATTGTAAACATAAAAAAAAACAATGTTCAGTATTAGATACTTATCAATAAAAGCAACATAGATGAAACATAACAGCTAATGAGCCCCTTTTGCATTATCGTATCAACAATAAAAATAATGTATATTATATTTGATATTTCATAACATTTTAAAATTTTGACAATGTAAAATATTGACATTTATAAATAATACAAAACTATATAAAACTTCTTTGAAATAGAGAAATATTCAAAATTTAGTTTCAATAAAAACTAAATATTAGGATTATTTCTAAAAATACAAATTAATAAAATCAAAATTCATTTTTTTTCATGAAAATAAATATGATGGATATTCACTAAACATAATAAACAATATATAAATTAACGTATTCTGATAAGTATAAGGTTTTTCTGGTGTATTTATTGATAGATCGACCATATGAATTATATATTTTTATAAATTGTGTTAAAATACTCATCAAACACATCAGCTCAAAAACGAAATTTGTAGACAGTAAATATATCAAATTAGGATTTCACTATTGAAAAAGAAAAAAAAAACGAAAATTCGAACTTATCATGCAGAGAAATTTTTTAATTGGCGAACTTGGATATTTACAAAAAAGTGACTACTTTAACTGTTTTATTGTTTAGTAATACATACGATCCAAAAAAGTTATAACATTTTCTAGCCTGCAAAAGTTGACTTACATTTTTAGAGTTATACCGGAATTTTCTTTTAACAATTTCACGTTTTCTAGGATTTAAAACAATTCTGCCACTGTTTGTATAATAAATTTTTCGGAAATACACGAAAATGAAGTACAAGGAAAATAAAAGGCTTCGTTGTAATCAGAGACGAAACTGCAAATGGCGGATTAAACAGGTGAAGGAGAAATAATTGTGATTAAAATTGTGTAACTTTGAGGCGAAGCTCGGTTACCGGTACGGTAAACGTAGCGCATGCATCAGATCTGTGAGGTAAAACGCCGGGAGGTACGTCCAGGACGTCGTAAAGTAGTTGGTTTTAGTGGAGAGCTACGCTCTTCCTGCTTGGGTTTCCTCTGGTGGTGCAGGTGAAAGGGCAATATGCTTTTAGTTTCCATAGAAAAGTGTATATCAAAGACGACAGGCGGAAGATGGAAATACCGCAGAGCGACGTTTCACGTAAATAATTTTACTTCGCCATAGATTCTCTTTTCTATTTACTATGCTGGCTTCACCGCAATTGCGTCCGACTATTTTCTTAACACTAAGTTATCATTACTAAAATGCGACAGTTCTTTTTTTTGCATTTAATCAAGTAAATTTGATTGCGAATTATATTACTTTCGAAAGAGAGTATGAAATATGGAATGGAAGAGAAATTGGAATGAAATAGCAATATTTTTTTCATGTTTTCATATTTTTCGTATAACGTAAAATGTAAAAAAATTTTTTTCACATTATGTTTTTATTTTAATCTATTGTTTCAATATGTTTCATTTTCGCTTCATTTAGATTTTATTATCATACAAAATGGATATAAATTATTATAAACATATCATAAAAAACAAAAAATTCATAAATCGTCATTAAGATTCCACAAGCTCCATTTAAATTTCATCTCAACGACTCTTGAAAACAATGCTGTGAATTTCAATAAAACTTCACACAATCAATAAAAAAACATGAAAAAAACCCACAAAAAAAGCTATTCAAAAACACAAAGACAGAAACCTTTTTTCTTTATGTAATCTTTGTACTGCGCCAAATGTTTATATATCTGCAGCAAAACCCGGAGAGAAAAAACGCGATGACGAAGAGGAATCGTAAAACGGGCTGATTTTCAAGACTGCCATTGTGAACTATAAGTTTCATTTTGCTGACTTCGCCCTGGTGTCGTTTCGTTTTGTTCACCCTGACATATTTTCGAGAGCTTCGTGCAGCGCAAACCCAAAGAAAAAAGCAACTCAAAGAAATAAAGAATAAAAGCAATCTCAACGAAGAATGGACTTTTTTCCGAGGTATCGGAAACGAATCCGTGTCAGGCGAAGCCTTGCCTAAAAAAATACGCGAGTGGCGCGGGAAATCATTAAATTCAGAGTTCGCGGAGAAAAAGGGACACGGCGAAATTTCACGAAATCGCGATTTCCTTGACGAGACAAAGGTTTCGTGCGCTTGGGAAAAACGTGGAAAAGAAAAAACACTCTGTTTGCAGCACGAGTGATTCTCGGCGATCCAATTATTTTACGAGAATCGCTGGAACGCGTTGGTTACAAAATATTGATTGCGGGAAAGTGAGTTCAGAGATGCGACGCCGTGACAGTTGCAGAATAGTGCCAAGACACGCGCATGTTTTTGAGTGCTGTAAAAGTGATAACGACCGCAACGTTCCGAGTTCACGAGTGTCATAAACAAGGGCCCGAAAACAATGTGGAGCAATCGTCTCCTCCCAGAGGTTCTTTTCATGCCCTCGCTCCGAGCGATGGCCGATCCTAATTAGAGATAACTACTTAATGCATCGGGCACCGCAAGGCAGTAGTACGTGCGTTGCATTGGTCAGGCGCCGAATTGCACGTAATGAAAGTATATTGCTGATTTTTCAGAGGATGCCATTTGTGATTCCGGAATATTTTTTTAATCGTGATTACACTGAAAAACTAATTTGGTTTGCTTAAATAATTTTTTAGTCAGAAAAAAAACGAATTGTATACGATTATAACAAATTTTGGTTCAGTCAAAAAAGGTTAGTTTGAGAGATTGGTAATTTTTTATCGGAAATTTCTTGAAAATCAATGCCTGATTGTTCGTAAACAATTTTCTCCCACGAACTCAGAATCAGACAATTAAAAAAAAATTTAACTCTTTTACAAACTTGAAACCATCAATACAAATAAAAAATACCGAACGTTTGAATAAAACACCCAATTATCAGAGCAGTAAACGGAAAAACAAGACTTCTCACCATCCGATTATTGATAAATGTTTTTGCTTTTATATGTATGAATTTTCCTAACAGTTACATAATTCCCAGACACAGTATGAAATTCATAATGTAACGTTACCATGTAACAAAGTGAACACATTATCAATACAATCATTCCATATGATCTTTGAACTCCATTTACTCGTGAATAAACAAGTACTTATAACGATCGAGTGACATAATAACGCGGAATTCATTATTAATAGCCCTTTCAACAACATCGTAAAACAAAATTTCACTGCGAATTCAAGCTGATAATTATACCAGAGTGGGTAATGGATGGACTGTTACAATTACGAAATGGCGTTCACGCAAACGTGAATCGATTTCAAGTAAAGATAAATGCACTGAAATAATATTCGTCAACAAATAGAGAGCGTACATTACTATCGTTTTCATTTTAACAAACGACAAACAGCATTAAAAAATGTTATGACTGAACGTAATGAGCTGTATTTTTATTATTTTCATTTTTGTCGGTGAGTTAAGGGGATTTTCTACCTTGTGGGGCTCGTTTTTGATACTATTTTTTGAGAATGAATTATAAAGAAACCAATCATGCTTATGCTTTCGAGGTGCGGTTTTTTGCATTTAATTTATTCATTTATATACTTTCAACACAAATTTTCCTGAAATTTTACTGTCTCCCACTTGACCGAGATTTGAACTTCAAATATCCCTTACGAAAAATGTACACGAAAATGGTTGACACGATTCAGTTCATGAAAATCGTCTGAAACAAAAAAACTAAAATGATTCAGTTTCTTCATGACTTTGGCTATCGTTTGACACGAAGAATTTAGAAGATTTGAAAATTTCACGTAATAGTGAACAAAAAATTAAAAAAATAAAATTATTTCTACGTTTTCAAGGTCAAGAACAGCTGTAAAAATTGTTAAAATTAAAAAAATCCAAAAAACTCGTGTCAAACGATAGCCAACGTAAAAAAAACTAATCAGTTTGGTTTTTCTGTTTTAGATGACTTTCATGAGCTGAATCGTGTCAACCGTTTTTGTATACTTTTTTCGTAAGGGATACTTGAAGGTCAAATCACGGTCAAGTGGGAGACAGTAAAATTTCAGAAAAATTTTTGTTGAATGTATAAAAAAGAATAAATTAAATGCAAAAAAACGCACCTCGAAGTCATTATTGGTTTCTTTACAATTCATTCTCAAAAAACAGTATCAAAAACGAGGCCACAAGGTAGAAGACCCCCTTAAACTGAATACCATTCTTTTTCATTTTTCATTGATTTTTCTGCTTGATTCGTATTTTTCATTTGTGTGCAACAAAAAAAAAAAATTTAGGTTAAGTAAAAAAATTAGTCAACAAGCAGCAATCATGGAACATTGTTTGTATCTGCTCATTTTATTAGTCAAAATGAAAATTTCCTCAGATGAATTAATGAACTGATCAATGGTTAAAAATTTAGTGATCAAAATAGTTATTTCCAAAAATTTCAAGCAAAAGTAGACAAATTTCAAAAGATATTTAGTAGTTTAAGAGACTAAGAGCATTTGAATATATTGATTTATAAATTACAGGAATGGAGTGCTCGAGAATCAGGAATTAAATTTATTTTTGAAAAATAAATAGTTTTTTTGAAACTATATTTCCGTAGACATCTAGTCATTCGAAGATTTATAGTACGTTGGTTTTTTTAGAGTTTTTACAATAGTTATACATGATGGAAAATTTCATTTTTGGAATTCAGTGTTCTATAAGACTTTTTTTAGATCTTATGTATTTCCACGGATTTTGCAAAAATTATGTTTACATAGGTTTAGTGTTTTTTTATTTTTTACAACTTCAGTATATTCAGTTTCTTTTGTACTTCAATATTTATGAAATATTAGAGCTTTTTTTGTATGTTTACGGATTGCTAATATTTGTGAGGAAAGCTATACAAATTTCTGGAGTATTATGTTTAAAAATTCAATGTTAAATAAATTTTCACTATTTTTCTATATTTTTTACAAAACGGTATCCCTTGACTATAAGGTTTTTCATAGATTCTTATTACTTTCCATATTTTTAGTATTTCATCAGTATTTCTCCAATACAATATCAAAAATGTTCTGGTATTCCTAGGGATATTTATATGAATTTCATAAATTTGATAGGTTAGGGTTGAAATTATTACCATTTTTTAACCTTCTATCGCATTGTTTAAAACAATATCCACATAGATTCGTCGTATTTTTTTCGTTGCTTATGATTTTTTTTTTCGTACTTTTAAAAAGTTATCAATTTTTTTTAAGTTTCGTAAGTACTCGTTGAATTTAATAACTTTTTCACTATTCTCAAGGATTTATATTATTCTATTTAAAAAATTTTTTGAACTTCAGTCTAACTGATTTCCCTTACAGAAAAATGCGTTTACTTCGAAATTATTAACGTTTGACTAATGTAATAGTTTAAAAAATATTTACTAGTTACAAATTTTCGAAAAAGAACTGTTTGAATAGTAGAATTTGGTTATTACGAGTAAATAGCTATGCAAAAAACTACAATGTCAATAGCCAAAACATGAGTGACTAATGGAAATAATTAAAATTCTACTATTTTCAATAAAAAGCGCAAATTCGCATAAAAAATTCATAAAAAAAAGCCTGAGTAAAATTATTATTTATTAAAGACTTCAACGTCGTAACTGCTAGATCCTAAAAAGAAAACGAATTCAATCTCAAAAGCACCTAATACTTGTTACATGTTAAGGGGGTCGTCTACTTTCGCGCCTGAATTTCGAGCGTATTTTTGACGATGGATTACGAAAAAACTATACATGATATTGACACACATTTTTTTAATTTAATTAGTACATTATCGAAATTTCAAAACAAAAAAAACTTTCCTTTTTTTTGTTATCTTCGATTTGACGCGTACTTGAATCGACCTCTGCCGGCGCAAAATAGTTGACTTTTTGGCATGATTTCTCAGCTTCTGAACCTTGAAACGTGAAAACAATCATATTTTTTTAATTTTTATTAATCTGACTACGATTTGACACAAGCTTTTTGAAAGATTTTAAAATTTAACAAAAGGCAGCGAATTTAAAAAAAAAGTTCTATTTTCTACCCTGTTTTTCTATCTGAAAAAAGCTGTAAAAAATTGAAAAATATGATTGTTTTTATGTTTCAAGGTTTTGAAGCTGAGAAATCGTACCAAAAAGTCTACTATGGCAGAGGTCGATTCAAGGACGCCAAGATAACGAAAAAAAAAAATTCTTTTTTTTTTAATTTCAATAATGTACTAATAATATAAAAAAAAACTTTGTGTCAATATCATATGTAGTTTTTTCGTAACTCATTGTCAAAAATACGCCTGAAATTTATCGCTTGAAGGTAGACGATCCCCTTAATCTTCCATGATCAAATTAGTATCCCTGATTTATATAAGACATTCATTTTCTTCTATGGGTTCGTGTTTAGAGAATATTCTCATTGTAGTGGCGTTCATAACGATGAAATCCTCATACTCATCTTCCCTATAATAAGATTATCTGAATCATGAGTTCGCAAATGACGCAAATCCTTCATACTGAAGAAAACCCTAAATCATGACGCTCCGAACGAATCCGGGATCTATGAATAATCCGCCTCGAAAATCCTACAATATTAGTCTGCATCGAACCTTCAACGTTTTCGGAAAACAACTGTCCTGGGAACATCGACGGGTATTACATGTCGCTAAGTACGCTCTAAATGATCAATCTCCCTACCTCGATTATCTGGATCACCGCGGGCGTCACTTGCAAACAATCTCTGTCAATTTCAAACGAAATCTGATTAAGCACGTGCGCGAATGTTCAACTACCGAGCGTTGTCTTGTAAACTGGATACGTAAAATTAATTATCGGAACGGTTGCGAAGACGTTGGAATGACGGTAGTTGAGTTTAGTGATGAGGGTTTCTTGCGGAGCGCCGGAAATTATGCGAGATAGGGCGAGATGTGACGTTCGATTCAATGTTGTATTTTGCACTTGCGGTTTTGTCTTGAATTCGAGAGTAACAGGGAAGGCTGAGAAGAAAATTGAGGATTTTTATCAACAGGAAAAAAAGTTAATTTGACATAAACTCACTTGAAAAAATTCAATTTTATTCTATTCAGAAAATATAAATCGTGAATATTTTAAAAATTTCATCAAGTTCATTAAATCAAATAATTTCATAAACAATATACAACTGTTTAAATTTAAGATAAAATATGAACCCGTGAAATTTGATAGAATGAAATTCTTTAGCTTCTCATGTAGGCGATTTTAACTTGTAAAACTTGGAAATCCGACATGTCTTTGTATCCAAATAAAACGTACTTGACTTATATCCTAATGCTACGGAATTATAGTTACGGTCAAAAGGGTTTGATATGATTATCTCATGTAATGACCAAAGTAGCGTGGGGAGTTTCCACATATAAGCAGGGAAATAGTTGCAGAGAAATGTTGTCGTGGTCGAGAGCGCGGTAGACGTGGCTCGCTTTGTGAGCAGGTAACAGGGTTACTGTGCACTTTGCCACGATAACTCCATTATGCCCTCCCCCTTACACGTGCGCCCCAATGTCACCCGCCGACGGCTTTTAAGGCAGCATCGTGAGGTTAACCGAAGATATTGTTCAGAGAACCACTCAATATAAAACTTCCTTTTCTATCCAAGTTACGATTCTCGGTATTGCATGCTTCAGGGTGATTCTGCAATGCTCGTTATTTTACAATTTACAAACATGAAATATGCCTTACAATGATCGGCTTCTTTGATTTATTTGCAACTTGATCTATGTGATTATAAACTGTAAATTTCAAATCGAAAAAAAAATCTAAAAATAGTTTTAGTTTTTAATTTTTAATAGAGGAGTCAATTCGGGACATGACTTGAGGTTTCCGAAAAAATTTTCTTAGAATCTTGTTTATTTGTTCATAATAAATTTTTTTCGTTCATTTTAGGATTTGGCTTTTTAATACACGTATAACTTTACCAAAAAAATTTTTTTCTTTCATTCTTGTTATTGTTGAAGCAAACAAATCTAATCATCAACAGAAAAGAATTATTTTTAACTAGTAATCCACATTGCAAAAGTAATGCAACATTTTTTCTGCAAAAAAAACCATCGAAATCCGTTCATACTTGGTAATAAAAATAATTAATATTGAACAAAAAATGCTAAGAAATTTGTCTTATGCCTTAAAAAAAACATGTATCCCATAAAATCGAGAAATAAATAACATATAAGAGTTTCGTTGAAATCTGAAATCATGTCTCAAATAAAAGGTTGGTTTTAAATAGCCATTCCTTTTGCACAAATTTTTCTGTTGATCACCATCGTCAGGACAAGTTATATTACGACATTTTAAAGGTTTCCGAAATATTTGTAGCTGTACATCAGAACTTAGATGTTTACCGATAACAAGGCAACTTTCCATTCACAGCGTAACGCATACTCCCGAAAGTAGGTTTCCACGAGGATCTTGTTAAACTTCTTAGAAAACTTAGATATGCTTAACATGTATGAAATGTTCTTAAAAGTTTGTAACATGTATTCAGAAATTCATTGCCATCATTTTTTCAAAAACCTCCTTCTGAACAGTTCGTGATAAATTGTGAAAACATGCAAATTATAGAACTTACTTGAAACTCTTTTCCGTGAAATTTGGATATTATGTACCTTAATACTGATCATAGTTTCTATACAAAAAAAATTTTCAATACTTACTATACAATAGTTTACTAAGTATGTAAAATATTCAAATCCCAAGAAATCGAATAAGAAAAAAATAATTTGTGAATTCTGTAAAAAACGTAAAACAAAAGAACTACTGCAAATTCATAAATGACTGTTTTCCGAAAAATCCATCTGTTAGTTGCTAATCTATATAAAATTATTAATCCAAAAACCTACTGTGACGAAAGAGTCTCGCGAAAACAGAATTATCATATTTTTTAACGCGTTGCAATTCGGAACGGAATGCACTCGCGCTTATCGCGAATTCGCCACCGCGGCTCAGGTGCAAGAACGCGCGATGAAGGCGCAACCCGCGCGGTATTAGGTGAAGCGGCCGGATTCATGAATCGGAAGTATCAAGTCAAAGACACAATAAACATCAAGTACCTAGAAAAAGAATCCCTTCTCATACCTGCATCCCACAATTTTTATGATATAAAAAGGCAAGTTCCCCAACGGAACTCACTCTCAATTCGAGTCGAAACGAAGCCAGAGCTCAATAGGCTCTGGTGAAAAAAAATCTCAATTGGATTTTCGGGAAATAGAGAAATCAAGTTTTTTTTATCGAATTGAACATATAAAGATAAATTCGAAAATCTCAATACGATTTTCGTTGTATCAAAGTGGAATTTTAAATCAAATTGGAATTATAAAATAAAAAAAATCTCAAAAGGGTTTTTTTCAAAGTTACATCAGAGAGAATTTCGAATCAAGGATAGAAGTCTTAGTCAACTTTTATAAGAGACACTACGCACAGGAAAAAATTCTGCAAAAGGGCTCAACAGGCTCCACGCCAACGGAAAAGTAAATATATTTTACAATATGTATATATATCTTATAAAAAAATTTCCTCGCCGCTACACGTATTTTTTTAGCGGGTGGACCTTTATCGAGGTTTCAGTGGAAAATGGGATATATATCGAGGTTCCAGTGTAAAGTTCGACCTATATCTCTCTATCTTATAAAAAAACTTCCTCGCCGCTGCGCGTATTTTTTAAGCGGGTGGACCTTTATCGAGGTTCCAGTGTAAAGTGGGACATATATCGAGGTTCCAGTGTAAAGTGACCCCCATATGTCTTATATCGAGGTTCCAGTATAAAGTGGAACATATATCGAGGTTCCAGTGTAAAGTTGGACCTATATGTCTTATATCGTGGTTCCAGTGTAAAGTCAGCCCTATATGTCTTTTATCGAGGTTCCAGTGTAAAGTCAGCCCTATATGTCTTTTATCGAGGTTCCAGTGTAAAGTTCCAGAATCACCAGAATCACTCTAGGATTAAAGTAAATTAATTAAGTCAAAATTATTAATTTAAATTTAAAATCAATTAATTTTAAAAGAATATAAAAAGTTTCAATTATAATCAATTTATGAAATCTATTGGAAATAGTATATTTCATAACTAGTTGAGTATCGGGAGTTTTACCGTAGACGTCAAGTTGGCGACGCAGAGCCATATGGGTTAGTGTGGAGAATTGATTGATTGATCTATTATTATTTATCTCAATCTAAAAAAAGTTGTATCCATGGCTTGGACCGAAATAGCATCAATATTGTTGCCGAAGGGTACTACAAGTCACAGGGCATTTAGATTGCCTTTGGATTTGAGTACTATGGAATCATCTTATTTCAAATTGGAATCAGAAAAGAAATATTTAAAAGAAGTTGACGTCATTATTTGGGATGAAGCATCAATGATTCATAAGAAAGCTTTGGAAATCGTTGACAAAACATTAAGGGGGGAAACCACTATAGATGCGCTAAATCGTCAGTCAACTTTGTTCGTGGTTAAAAAAAAAACTATCAATGCTATGAGCGGGAAAATTTTA
>JAPYZL010083165.1:0-30244 GCA_030522825.1 Platygaster orseoliae
CCTTAAACTTACAATGCAACGACATTAATTTTCATCGTCATCATCGAGATCTGAGTCGCAGTTATGGCATGTATAATAAGAGCACAATTGATAAATAATGGTTAGCCCACCTCTAGTGGCCGTCATTCCCCCCACTGACCTTATTTTGCGCAAGCATGCACTACACATTAACTATGCAAGACAAATGAAAAATTTTACTTGATTTAGAAAGCTAATATCAATAGCAACATTTTTAATTATCTACTGATTGTGTAGCTGAAAGTGTTGACGAAGTAATCGATATTTTGAACACCTTATAAAACTTTCGAATAGTTGCGTATTGGCACTGGCCTGGAACTACAAATTATGATAAATCCACACACTTCAGCATCTACTTAAAAACAAGCTTATGGAATAAGCTTTCTGTCACAGTAAACGGTTCAGACCTACGTCAATCTTAAGTACCGAAAATGGTGATGGCCGTCATTATCCCATGGTCGTCACAACCCCACTTTCCCCTATTTATTTGATTTAACTATTAGGAATATTTCTGTATTATACTATTCATAATTAATATTTATCATTTATGATTCATTTATACTATCATAAGTATATTCATTTTATGTATTTAATTCATTGAAGAAAAATAGCTATAATCAAATTAACGTCTTTCTTTTTTTGTAATCGGTGTTTTCAACACCATCGAGTATTTTTTTTCGTGTATTGAATTTTTATTACAGTAATTTTACTTTTATTAACATTTTCAAGCAATAGGAATTTTTTTGAAGTAAAGTTTATAGGTACATTTTTGCAAAAGATTGTTGTTATTGTTTATAAATGCTGGAAATGTGTTTTTGCATTCTTTTGTACAATATAATTTATGGATATTTTACTTGTTTATTCAATAAACGTTATTCTTTTCTTGAGAAATTTCCTTTATTTATTCATGAAAAAATCGTTCCTATTGAAAATCATATCATTTCATTACACAATTATGTACATCAATATAATAAAAAAACATGATGATTGTTTCTTCCTTAGGAAAAGTTTTTGAAAGGTATTACACCAAAAATTCATTATTTATTGCGTTTTTCGAGTTTCGATATTTCCTACAATTAATAAATCTAAACGATTAGTAATAAATTCCGAATATCAACTAAGTATAAAATTACAAAAATTTCAATATATTATTAATGTAATTACTTTTTCCACTTTTTTTGTGAAATTCACGAACTAGAGTTTTCCACGTTCATCACGTTACCCAGCAGTAAATTTTATAATTAAATTGATTGCGATTTGAATTTTACTGTGAAGCTACGACTTCAATATGAATGTCTATCATTTGTTTATCGTCAAACAACTGATTCAAATTACTTAATATATTGCAGAATAATAAACACACATTCGAATAAATTCCTACCCCAAAACCTGTATTATTGATTAATCAACTTACCAAACTCCATCCCGAAATTACATATATTTCATCACTCAAAATATCGCTAATGGAAAACAATCAAAATGTCTGTGTACTCTTAATCCCATTAAAATTCTCATTACCATTTCCCATGGTTTTTGTTGCAGGTACGTACAAAACTTGGCACACTAAAATATTTGGCATCAAACCATCCAATTCCACTAACAAATTGCAAGGTACTGACTTAATTAAACATGTATAAAAAAAACCATAACAATTTTTCAAAAATATAACATCAAAAACTTGAAATTCAAAAAATCACCTTCAATCTACGAAATTTGATTTGCCACATACCTCGACCGCGATAAGAGAACCTTAGGGAGTGGCGTTGGCGTCGGAGGGGGGGTCCGCGGAGCGTAGACCCACGTATAATGGCAATGGCAATTATATCGAGCGTTCGTGCCGGGACGGCGCTAATAACGCCGGCCAACAAAGCCCCGAGAGTGTCGAGAGCGACGCCTCGCGACGCCCTCGGCCGTGTAATAACACCGGCGGCCTCGCAACCGGAAGTGCGCACTCGGGCAAGGCTGCGTGTCGCAGGCGAGCGGATGCCTTGCGGCCGCGCGTCCACGTGTGTTCTCCACGATCGCCACCGATTGTGGAATAAACCTGGCGCGACGTGCCTTCTTCTTTTTTCCTTTCGCGGTTTTTCCCCTCGTCCATCTACACTCGGTTGCGTAGAATGCGAAAAATTCGCGGATGCAGGGTCGAGGCTCCAGGGCGACATTGCTCTGTGCTTAAATTATTTTACGTGCGCTTTGCATTCGTTGCTGTCTGAATCTGAAACAAAATTTTAATGTTTGAAATAGTGGAAGTATTTTAGTTGAAGAGGAGATGTTTAAAATGTTTTTTTAGTTGGAACAACTGCAAAAAAGTTGTTGGCACACTATCGATTTAAATTAGAAATTTGAATTAAAAATCACTAAATGGAATAGTGATTTTAGCGCACTAATTGAATTAGTAAGTTATGACTCAAGAAATAAGTGAATCACTACTTTCAAATTGTTTAGTTAAAAATTGCATACTGTCGTAATTTTGAAAAAGTGTAATAATTTTAAAAAATTTTCAAACTGTCAACAATTAGAAACAGTCCAAATCGGAATATACATAATTAATTAAAAAAATTTTCATATTACAATTTTGCACTTTATTAGTTATGATAAATTTCGAATCTATTAGAAACTGTTTAAATTTTAAGACTGTTGAAAACTTTCCAGTTTAAATCCTCTAAAAAAAGCTTCAATATCGTTTACCTCGCGTTTTTCCATTTACAACTTCAAAAACACTCTATAAACTGCAGTTGATATTTACCAAAAAAAAAAAAACTGTATCGGTGATCACTTTGTTGAGTAAATGAAAAAAAAATTTCACTCGTACTAAATTTGCAGTTACAAATCAAATATTTGTTTTCAAAAACTTAAAGTTTAATATCAATCTACGCCTGCACAATTTTATTTGTTCCCCGCCATGTTGATATTGAGTTTGGAAAAGTTTATGAAACGTTTTAATTAAAATCCAACTTGTTCATCAATATGAAGCTCTATTGGTAAATGGATGTTGTTTTATTGGAAAGTCGAGCAAACATTCCCAAGTTGATTAAATAGAAAAATGTGTCAAGTATATCATGCAACAAAAATACTCTACCGGTGAAAAGTTAGTTTGCAATATGAAAGAAGAAAATAGTGGTGCTGAATAATTTTCTCAATTATTGAAATTTTTTATAGCTATTAGATATTTGGTTAAGGGAATATTAATTTGAAGCAATGAGAATTGTTAAGAAGATTCTATTTCTTACGATTATGAAGGTAAACTTTATTTATTTAATTTCAATGGTAAATTAATGTGAAATCTAATAATATATCGAACTGGAGAACTATTTTTTTTTAATTTATTGATACATAGTGAAGTCAATTTTTCCTATTCATTTTACATTTTTTTCTGAATTATGAATTTCAGTGTGCAATTGATTGAAATATTGCTGAACATGAAAACTTAAAACAGATCTGCGAATTTCAGAAATTGAAGAATTTTTACTTTAAAATCTATAAATGTTTTAATTTGAGAGAAATATTCATTCAATATCGAAATCAAATCAAATGTAGGCTAAAGTTATTATAAAATGAAAAAGTCTTAGCAGAAATCAAAATTCAAAATTATATTAAAAAAATTTAATGTGAAAGTAAAGATATCAGAACATGAGTTTTTTCTCCAATCTCAAAATACTTCCAGATTTTGAATATTGTAACCTTTGGTCAAAAAAAGTCACATAAAAATGATGAACTTTGTATGGGTTTTTTTATTTTGAAAATTGCAATATTATTGAAATATTTCCAATGATCTGGAGAATAAAAATTGTTATTTTTGTATTTTCTATCATTTTTTATTCAGCACACAGAACACATGGTTTTTAAAAAATTTTCATACTGTGAATGCTGCAAATCTTTCTAATTTTAGTTGATGAAATTTAATATTTTTGAGTTAAAATTTTTCAACCTTAAAATGGTAAAATTGCTGAAAAAATGTAAAAAATACAATAGAAATCACATTTTCTTTATAGTGTGAACTTGACATTTTTTTTCGATTCTTGAAATTCGTGAATCAGAGCAAGACAAAGTTGTATAAATATTAAAATCTTAAATTATTCCATTGTTTATAAACTTTAAATTTTTAAATTGAATTGTAAATTTCATTTACAATTAATATATTATATAATAATCATATAATTATATAATATATTAAAGATATAATATTAATAATCTATCATAAATATGTATCATATAATTATAATTATATAATATCTTAATAATATTTAATCAATATATTTCATTTTACAATTACAATTAATATATCATGTAATACAAATAATAATTTAATATAAAATTAAATTTGAATTTTATTGTAAACTTTTTGATTTCATTATTGTAAACTTTACCATGTAAATGCCAGAAATATTACAAAACCTAACAACCCTGAGCAGCTTTTGGAAATTTTAATAATTCAAAAAGTTATTACAGAGAAATCTTGAACTCTCAAATCATTGTTTCTTCTACTAAAACACTCATATTCTCACTTTAATTTTTTTAATGTTGAATTTGAGGTTATTACATGAAATAAAATATCAAGAAAAGTGTTCAAAAAATAGTAGACTATACATGTTATTATCATTTGCTGGTAATTGAAGAAAATAATTTTAAATGATCAAGTGACTGAATCTGTATAAAATATGACAGACAACTCACCAAATAATCCAGTTGATAGATGACGTACTCAATCCTTTGTTCTCCTGATTGCAGTTTCCAAGATACAAACTTTATATTATTAATAATTATAGAAATACTAAAGTATCCCAAGGCTTGATATCTTTTAAATTGAACCACATAAAAACTATTAACACTATCAACTCAAAATTCCAGTTTCTCAGCTTAGTCGCAGACTGTGGCTCTCCATTTCCCCAATAACCTTCATCCCATTTATTATTGGTGTTTTTTATAAATAATAAATGCCGAATTTGACTGTCTAATTTGTAATGTATTCTGACTCAATCATAATGGTACAATGTGCGAAAAGAAACAAAAAAACGCTTAGTGTACGATGTCTTTGCCGTAGTATTGGTATCCGTAGTAGGGGTAATATCCGTAGGAGTAGGGATAAGATCCGTAGTTGTAGGAGTAGGGGTAGTATGAGCTACCGTAGTAGGACGAGTATGGGTAGTACGAGCTGTAGTAGGGGTAGTTGTAGTAGTATGGGTAGTACGAGCTTCCGTAGTTGTAGGTCGATGGGTAGTATTGGTTGTATTGGTATCCGTATTGGTAGGGGTAGTTGTATCCGTATTGCTGGTAGTAATATGGGTAGTAGCCGTAGTTGTAGCCGTAGCCGTAGCCGAGATCCTTCGAGATGCCCTTGTACCCGAGGTCACCGTGGGACCCGACGACGGGGGTGATGGAGTCGACCGATTGGTAAGGATAGGCCGTTGCCGTGGCGATCACGCTCAGGAGGAACAAGGCAGCCTGAGAAAAACAATAATTTTCAATTACCAACTCAAAACCAACTTCCATGCAATGAACAAACAAACAAAAGTTCATTTAAATAATTTTAAAATCCAACATAATGCATTCTACAAAGAATTGTCGACGGATGACTTCTCCCAGAGCCCCTCTTCAGGGATGCATTTATTTTCCAAGTTGTAATGAACGAATTTCAACTTACTTTGCACTCCATTTCGGCTGGTTTAGTTGTGCTTGTTGCGATCAGAAGACCAAAGAAGCTCGAACTGTGCCTGACTGAAGAATCTCTCGGTATTTATACCCCTAAATTTCGCGAGAGCAATCTCTTATCACTGCTTATGCAACGTAATTTTAGTTGGGTTCAGGAGCCATCAAAACTAGGTTTGATAAATTTTGTGGCAAAACGTCGCGAATCGCAACTCGATACGTGTTATCACAGGGGTCTCGGGATTAAAGTTGTGCTTAACTTTGGCATTCGTCGGTTGTTGGGAAAACATTTAATTACATGCCACGGTTGCTGAGAAAAAAGTTGAATTAATAAAAGTTGGCGCGCAGTTGTAATTAACTGTGAGAATGTGAGAAACGTAAAAATGTTATCTGAATGTGACGGAAGGAGTTGAAAATGACAGGTAAAATGGTACATTAATTAGCTTTCGAATGATCACTGCTGATTACGACGTTGGACTTTCTCCCTTGGAGCTAGGAATCGCGATTATTTTATTGAGTGTGGTAAATTGCTGATGTTATCGGTGGATATTTTTTTGTAGGTTGAAGGATTGATCGATTTATGATATTTGCGAGTTACTTTGAAGTCGAGTTTTTTCGGATTGTAGTATGTGGGTTGAGATTTTATTTTTCGTTGGATGGAATCAGTTAAGAGAAGAACATGATGCACGTGGAAAGTATGTAGAGAGGATTTTAGTTTAATTAAGTGAATCAGATTTTTTTAGGAGGATTTTATTACTTGAGAAACGTGTTCTTGGGAGCTCAAGTTTTCTGGGACGGTCAGAGTGAAAGCTCTTTGAAACTTGAGATTGTTTAGGTTGAGAGGATCAATATTTTTTGTTTGGCTTGTAAGGAATAGGGTGAGTTGTTTTATTTATTATGTACCTAGAATACGAGGATTGTTTTTTAAGTGAATTTTTTGTAATTTCAAAAATTAGTACATGGAAATTTTTTTCAAGATTTGAAAAATCTGGTAATTTTTCGGTTACAAGTCGATTTTTGAAGATTTTTTAAGCTTAGCCTAAATATTTCAAATACTGAAAAATCTTTGAGTGAAAGAATTTGAAATAGGAATATAATTATTGCAATTCTGATGTTAAAAAACTCTAAATTAGGAACAAGACTTTTCTTGTGAAAAATTAAAATATTGATGTGTAAATTAAGAGATTTTCGTGCGACTGGATTTTTGTTAGAAAACTGTTCAATTCACAGTGCAAAAAAACAAAAGTTTGTAAATATAAAAATAACCTAATAAAATAAATAATCTGTTTATTAATTTAACTTCAATATTTTTCAAAGTTAAAAATACTTTCAAACAAAAAAAGAATTATTTCTCAAGATATGAAAGTCTGCATTCCAAAATGAAGTTTTTTAAAACTTTGCATATTAAGATTAAAAGGTTTTATTCCTTACAAAATTTTTGTTGATATTTTGATTATCAAGAAAAGAAGATGTTTTCAAATCAATGTTTTATTTTATTTTTTAAATAAGATTTGAGATACTGTGAAATCTGAGTCGTGAAAAATGACTGATAGTGAATATCTTTGAATTCAATACCACCATAATATGGAAAATAGAGACAAATAATTAACTAAATTTTTCACTGAAGATATTACGAATCATTAAAAAACATATTCATTTATTGCACTTTTGATTTTTATGTGTTTAATGTAGATTAAAAAAATACTTTTTTTTGGGGTATGTTTTTAGATATGAAAACAAAAGCTCAACTTTTCGAAACTTTTTCTATCTATTATGCTACTTTTGGAAAATATAATCAATAAAAATTAAATATCAAAATTTCAATGTTCAATTTAGAATATATAAATTAATATAATTATAATATAAAATGAAAAAAAAATAAATAAAATGAAACAAAATTTATAATGATATAATATAAAATTTTATACATAAAAAAATTAAATGTAAAAAAAATACAGAACCCGATTTTTATAAAAGGTTTCAATATCAATGAAGGGAAAATGGTTTTCTTCTTTGGATGAATATGTAACTTTGAATTCTCTTTTACGTATGAAAGAATTGATGAAGGTTACATTGATTTTTAGTCGTCAAACTCAAAATTTGGAAAAAATCAACGTAATTATGAAAGTTAGGAACCCAAAAAAAATTAATTTTGAATTCAGAAGTGCAGTAATTACAGCACAAAACTATGAACGTAATTAGTTTTTCATAGCCAGAGCACGGTCGAATGCAAAGTTTGACTTGCTTTTCATTAAAAATGCAACAAACACAATCTGATTATAAATTTATAGTTTCAGAACCTAAAGGGCTAACTAAACAACAGTATTCGAATATAATTTCAAGAAAATTTTCGAAGTACTGATGAAATAATATTTTTCTCTCTTAAAATAATTACCATAACAATTCGCTTTTTATTATAACTATAAAATGCTTTCGAATAAAACAAATGGACTATTTCTTAAGATTCTCAAAAAATTTTTTATACAATTTTTCGTCTAAAAAGTTTCTTCGTTTTCCCTTTCCGACTAAGAACATAAAAAAAATAAATTTATGAAACCAAAGTCTGCCCTTTATTTTTCAAAATTTCGAAAATAAGGATTTGAATTTTTATTCCCTTATTTGCTATATTTTCTAAAATCGTTCCACTGAATCTTGAGAATCTTGAAAATAGACAAAAAATTGAAGAAAAAAATTTTAACTCTTTGGAAAAACGTAGTACATCGTCATTTTTCCACTAATATTTGAGAAATATGACAAAAAATTCATAAAAATATTTCTGATTAATAAATAAAACCCAGAATTCTTTTTTTCTAATTTTCATCTCCACGGAAAAAAAATAATTTCCTGTAGCTTTTTTTTTGCCTCAACAAATTTTTTTAGAGCACAATCATTATGTAATTTAACTTTATATACGTAATTTTATATAATTTAATGTAATATCATGTAATTTAATGTAATTTAAAGTAATTTACTGCATTTAATGCAATTGTAATGTAAATTTAAACATACATTTCTTAATAATGTTTTACATTATTACATTATAAATTACACTTAATAATAATAATCTACATTATTACATTATAAATTACATTTAATTATAATAATAATTTACATTATTACTTTATAAATTACATTCAATAATTATAATAATTTACATTTAATAATAAAAATTTACATTTTATAATGATAATTTACATTCAATACTCATTATTCACATTCAATAATAATTATTTACATTTAATAATAATGTAATGGTAATTCAATGTAATCTAATTTAATGCATAATAATTGTACTCTAGGAACAAAAAAAACTACTGTTGCAAATCAAATTCTCGTTCTGTCAAGTTGTGTTGAAATATCACATTTTTTTGCTGCTACATCAAATCCTTCTTTTTTCATGTTAAAATAACGAACCTCCCTTTCATTCAAAGTTTTTCTCTTTTTCAAAATACAGCACGAATTCTCTCATACTGAAAACTTCGTAATTTTACAGATATGAACTTGTAAAAAATCCATCGCTAGTCTCACAGAACAGCGATTCCTAGTCTAATGTGACATCTCGCTTCAACGCACTCGCACGATAAGCCAGGCTCAGTTATGACAACGCCGTTTATCATTATCAAGCAGCATCTGCTCCGTGTGGTCCATAACTCAATGGCTTTTTTTCCATTAAAAGAATCGCGCGATATCGATCCATCTTTCGCATCACGGGAATCGATCTTCTAGTTACGTCCGCGCGAGTAGCTCGGGAGAAAGATAAAGAGCTGGTCGCATTGTCGTATCGAGTCCACCCACGCTCGTCAGCTTCTCTTTTGTTTTCTTCCCATTAATGCCCAAGCAAGAAGTCACGGAAATCCACCTCGCCATGCACTCGAGGCTAATTATCGTTTGACGCACGTTCCACTCGACGCACAACTAATCGATTCGTTGCACATCGAGCATTTGCCAGAAATAGGGATAATCCATTGTTTTCGTGAAAATTCACGCCAATGATAACGAGTGAGAAGATGGAATTTTATCGTAGACAGAAAGTAATAATCTTTATTATATTTTTATTGCTGGGTTGTAATATCATAATACTGGGAGGATTTTTATTGTGAGATGTATGAAACAAAGACTAATAAATAAAGATAAAAAAATTATAATGAAGATAAATAAAAGACTGTTTAAAATATTCCATTAATCCAAAGTAAACAATGTCAAAAAATTCCATATTCCCACAACCAAACACACACAAAACAACATCACAAAACATTCTTCTAGCCCCCAAAACTCCATGGAACTTTTCTAAAAGTCGCGAAACCTCGGTCGCGAATATGTAAGAGTTAGATACAAAAAGTCGAAAAAAAGAAAAACGGCGGTTTCTTTCAGTGGAGACTTTTTCATCTGGAATTCGGATCGTCGAAATCGTTTCCGCGCGAATCAAACAGGTTCGTAGAGCCGTAATCCTCTCTGCGCGCCTCTACCCTCCTTCGTAATAGCTCGTTTTCTCAGCGCTCAGAACCCTCCTTCCGGCCCGCTCGAGTTGATTTCCGTCCTGCTACTACAATCGTTAGTCGTCCGAGGAATAAAGACCTCCGGATCCTCGGGTACCGAGCTGCGACGCGGCCGGCGACACGCCTTTGGGGTGTGCTTTGTGATTTTCCAAGAAAAAGCTGACAGCCAACGTGAAAAGTGCGTCAACTGACATTGGCAACGACTTTTATTCGGCGGGGGTTGAAACTGTTTTTGTGTGCTAATAGTGTACTATTATATATAGAATCACTTTCTTTATGCTCATAAAAATATCAGTTAATTAATCGATCCTCTGAAGTCAATAATGCATCGTCAGCAATGCAGCATTATTTTTAATTCTTTTTTTGTTTTCTGGTAAAATTCTGTGTAAAGACACTAAAAACAAAAAAATTATCGTTAGGAAACTTAATTTCTGTATAATTATTATAGAAGTACAACATAAAGCAATTAATATTTTGTCATTTTCCAAAACATGAAAATATATCTTTGCTCTGTAGTTCAACTATTTAAAAAAACATAAAATGAAAATAAGTATAAAATGAAATTTTCATATATTTTTTCTTTTTAATTTTTAGGAACAATTTTATTTATTTATTTTTATTTGTAAAATAACATTTTGTATTTGCTGTATGTGAGTATGATTATATAGATATTTGGCTTCATAATCATAATTTTTGTTTTTTGTATTTTTAATGTCTTTCAATAGAATTTGACCACTGAAAATGACTGTAATGAAAACAGGTTAGGAGAAAAAATAAAAAAAATATAGGAATCAATTCTGTATTGACTCCGAAAGATCGATTGATTTACAGATTACAATTTATTACTAAGTTATTTTATTTATACATATTTATGATAAAAATGTTTTCACAAATTCAATTATTTTATACAATATTTATACGGAATATGAAAGTTAAATTCGCTTCATTTTCATTTAAAGTTAGTGTTCATTTATTTATATTTACAATGCATCTGTGCAATCCATTACATATACATTTATTTACCTCAACAAACAAGAAGTTTACATAGTAAATAATGAGTATTTGTTCTACTGTGTACATAGGTCTTGACTTTAGGAACATGTTAATCAAATATTTATGCACTTCTCACTATTGAATCAATGATAATGCAAATGAAGGCGATGAAGATATTATTATTTTAGCGATTCATCACGTATGCAAATAATTTGTTAGTACACTTTTATTGCTCGTTAAGACTTGAAAACTGATACACTTGGATTTTATTTTTTACTGTGGTTTTATAATTTCGAAAATTGAAGTGTGTAAAGAGGGGGAGGGGGGATTGAAAAAGTTATTTAATTTTGTTTTATAAATATTTATTTTAGAAATTTATTTATAACTATTTATTTATTTATACATATATACATATACATATATTACACATATATTATACATATATAAATAATTAATATTTATTAAAACTTATTTATATATATAAATACAATATAATATAATTATTTATAAATAAAAATTTATTTAACAAATGAAAATAAATATTTATTTTTGAAAAATGTTCAATGTTCGGAAAATTTTTCTGTTTCATTTTGAAAGTTGCTTATTTCATACGAAATGAATTTTTACACTTTAGTTTTTGGAGTTTTTATTCCTGTTTTTCGAGTGTAGAAAATTGCAATGATATTAATCAAAATGATCGAAAAAGAGAAAATTGTTTCTGAATCAAATTTTCTACTTTCACTGTAAAAATTGATTAAAAATTCCCTGAAATGTCGAGAACGAAATTAATGAAAAAGAGTAAGAAATCAAGAATTCCATTAAGATCCTGAAATTTCATGGCTTTTTAAAACTCTTACTGCGTATATTCGTCATAAATCGCGATAAATTACGTGTGTTAATTAATTTTTTTCCATGAAAATTATCAATAAAACAAATAATTTGTAGAATTTTATAAAAATTATTAAGATATAAACTTTTCTCATTAGTTTAATCCGTGAATAGCAATATTCTTTTCTGAATGTTTTTCTGTAACATTCACCATGCAATTATCAATCCTAAATCCATTTATGAAAGTCTCAAAATTCTTCGTCTTAATTTTCAAATTATCTCATATTTTTTTATTGTATTTTAGATAAAAAAATTGATTTCATTATTTTTTTGGAATTTTTTTTTATCATTATGATTTTCACTTTCGATTTTGTAATTTTTGTTTATATATCATGTCTTTGTTTTCTCTATAATAAGTGCAAAGTTCTTCGTCTCAAAAAAATGTATCATGAGTTTTTTTCTAATCCCAATTTCCAAACTACTAATTTTTTGAAAATATTTTGTATGAAAAAGTTTGTTTACAAATAATAAATAAATATGTTCAAATTTGTTGGTATTGAATAGTCATCAATATTAGTTCAACCAAAGAAATAAATTTTTGTAATCATATACTTGTGTAACACTGCAACATAATTTTGAATTAGTTGAGTTTGACTATCTTGCTAAGCAAAAAAATCATAAATTCTACAAGTTGTTATTTTTAATACAAGAAGTAGAATAAACGAATAACTAAATAACTCAAGAAAGGCTCCACAAAAAATATTGGTAATAAGTTTCTTCATCAATAAAAAAAATTCGTCTTTCTAAAAAAAAAAGTTTTATTCAAACAATTTTTCCAGTAAGTATTTAACTATAAAATAGTGAAAATCAAGAAATTTGGAGTAACTGTTCGAAAATAAAAAAAATAGAATTAAACATGCATGATTTGAATCTAGGAATTCCTGATTAGATATGTTTCTGAAGTTCCAAACGTTTAAAATTATGCAACAAATGTTATGCAATTTACAAATCGTTTTTTTACTTTCATTTTGATTTAAATTGGGTTACCAATTTTTTTTTTTTGTGTATTTATCAAACGTTTGGAACTGCAGGCACGTAAAATTACATTAAAGTAGCATCATTATGCTCCGAGTCATTTATTTCAGATCAAGATGATAAAAAGTGAACAATTTAGATTCTCTGAAACGTCAAGACCGAAATTTATGAAAAAGAGTAAGTAATCAAGACTTGCATCAAGATCCTGAAATTTCATGGCTTTTTTGAACTCTCACTCCGTAAATTCGTCATAAATCGTGATTAATTACGTATGTGAATTAACTTTTTTTAATGCAAATTATCAATGAAACAAATGATCTGTAGAATCATGTAAAAACTATGTAGGTTTAAACTGTTCTCATTAATTTAATGCATGAATAGCATTATTGTTATCTGAACGTTTTTCTATAACATTCATCATACATATAAAATTCATCGCCTTGATTTTGAATTTGTCTAATATTTTTTTTATCTTGTTTCAGATAAAAAAATTGATTTCGTCCTTTTTTTGTTAATTTTTTTTTTTTTTTATCATAATCATTTTCACTTTCGATTTCGTAATTTTTATTATTATATTTCACATTTTTCTATTAAATAAAAGGTGATTTTCAGTTTTTGTTACCTCTATAATTACTGCAAAATTCTTTGTCTTAAATTTAGAATGAACTCATTTCCCATGCCAAAATACTTAATTTTCGAAAATTTTCTCTTTAAAAAAGTTTTTTTTAATATTATAAATTACTATTTTTGAAGTGGTTGATTTTGAATACTCATTGATATCAGTTCCAACTACGGAAATTTATTTAGGTATTTATATAAATATTATGTAAAATTTGACTATCTTGTAATCAAAAAAATATTACATTTTACGAGTTGTTACTTTTACCACAAAAAGTAGAAAAAACATATAAAATAATAACTCATGAACCGCTTTACAAATAAAATTTGAAATAAATTTATACATGAATTCAAAAAATCGTCTTTCGAAAAATGTGAAAATATTATTCCAACAATTTTTATAGTAAGTATCTAACTATAAAATAGTAAACATTAACAATTTTGGAGTAATTGTTCGAAAAAAAATGAAAAACGAATTCCTAAATAAGTTAAAGCTGCGTCATTATGCTCTAAGTCATTTATTTCAGCCCGGGTGAAAACGATTTCAGTATACGGCAGTATACCGAGTATACCAAATCGTATACCACAGTATCCGGAGTATACGAGGAAGTCTCCCAGATAATTCGATAGGTATACTGGGTAAACCGAGTAGTCTCCATGAGTATACGACCAGTATACTGAGTATACGATTGCTTAAAACTATTTTAACGACGTAAATTGAGTATACAGTATGGAGACTTTCGAAGACTTTTGACTTCAAAAAATAAAATAAAGCGAATGTGAATCTCCCTGAGTATACAATAGGTATGCTGAGTATACCGCTCGGCTAGATAATTCTGTCAGCGTATACTGAGTATACTGTACGAAGTCTTTTGTTGACTTTTGTTGACAGAGTAGTCTCAATTAGTATACCATCGGTATACTGAGTATACGGGTAATCAGTCATCTGAAGTATACGACAGGCATACTGAGTATACCGTATGAGTCTTGCACAGTATACGAATGGTTTATTCAGTAAATGGGATAGTCTCTCAGAGTATACGATTTGTATACTTTCCCGGGTGAAAAAGTCAAGTAAATTTGAGTAAACAGATGGTGTACTCTGTCTACGCGAGTATGCGAAAAAGTATACCTCAGCGCCAAATCGTATACTTTCGTATACTTTATGTAAATAACGAAAGTATACAAATCGTATACTCTGAGAGACTATCCCGTTTACTGAGTAAACCATTCGTATACTGTGAAACACTCCTACGGTATACTCAGTACACCTGTCGTATACTTCAGATGACTGATTACCCGTATACTCAGTATACCGATGGTATACTAATTGAGACTACTCTGTCAACAAAAATCAACAAAAGTCTTCGTACAGTATACTCAGTATACGCTGACAGAATTATCTGGCCGAGCGGTATACTCAGTATACCTATTGTATACTCAGGGAGATTCACATTCGTTTTATTTTGTTTTTCGAAGTCAAAAGTCTCTGAAAGTCTCCATGCTCTATACTCAATATACGTCGTTAAAATAGTTTTAAACAATTGTATACTCAGTATACCGGTCGTATACTTACGGAGACTACTCGGTTTACCCAGCATACCTATCGAATCCTCTGGGAGACTTCCTCGTATACTCCGGATACTGTGGTATACGATTTGGTATACTCGGTATACTGCCGTATACTGAAATCGTTTTCACCCGGGTTCGTTATTTACATAAAGTATACGAGAGTATACGATTTGGCACTGAGGTATACTTTTTCGTATACTCGGAACCAAGACTTCCATCAAGATCCTGAAATTTCATAGCTTTTTCGAACTCTCACTCCGTATATTCGTCATAAATCGCGATGTAAAAAGCAGTCCAAGTCTCGTCAGACGCTTTATCTCGGGTTAGAGGCACCTTCCTCTTTTTTTGCTTGTCGAAGATGCGATTTTTCGCGAAAGCCTTTGTGCGCCGATCGGCGAGCGCTTAATAGACAAAAGCACGGTGCCTTTTCACGATCTAAGAGCGTCTCGCGGGGCGGGGGCCGACTAAATCAATAAATTGCAAAGCCGGGTCTTTGCCAAGTCTTTTGCCCGCGTAGAACAACGACGATCGCGAGCGAAAGACAGAAGGGAATGTCGAGGGTGAAAAAAACGCGTCTTGGGCCGGGTGATTTTGAAAATCCAGTTGGTTATCGCGAGCCTCACAAAGGCTGGCTTTAATCTCGTTCAACCTCGACTCCGGAGTCTGAAATTTGATACAGAAAAAAAAAGAAAGCAACCTGAGTACGGCGGAGTGATTGCATTTCGTACGCTTATCACGCTCGTTTTATTTTCTGCTTTTATTTTACGATGGGTCCACCGGTACATTTTTCATGGATTTTCCAGGTGTTCCGGGTTTTTCTGGGGTTTGGTAGAAAAAACTGATGATAAAGTTTGTAAATTATAGTACCTGAAGTTTGGACTGGATTTCCCGAACATAGAAAAGGGGTGCAAACAATTTTAACTCTTTTAAATATTTTGTAACAATTTGTTTTTTGCAACATGTTATATGATTCCATGAGGAAACTTGTTCGATCGTTTTTCCCCGATCGCGAGCGTGGGTGCTTTTACGCAACGAAAGAAAAAACATATATCTTCTCGTTGCCCAGTTCTTTCATTACGCTTTCGCCGGGGGAGCAGCCATGTTTCTAGTATAATACACGATATTTTATCAATAGCACTTGTTTCTCTGGGGCACCGCGTAATCGATATTGCGGGCGATGTGCAGATTCAGACAATTGCGTGTACAAATTCACAATTGGGGCGAAGCCGATTAAACCCCGGCCGTTTTCGTTATCTCCTTTTCCAGGAGCAGCTTATTACGACTTGGACGCTTTTCGCGATCTCATTAGAAATGTTTAATCGCGCGAAAACACGCTCCTCTGATCGCCGATGGCTCAATTTTGGTCGGGTTTGTGGGAATGTTGAGGAAAGATTTTGAATTCGTTAGTTCACGTTATTATAATAATTGAAGAAAATGAAATTTGGAGATCAAGTTTTGAAATTCAGACTATGAAATTGGAGATTTTTTAATGCGGAAATTTCGATTATGAAAATATTGAGATTTCAGAAATTGGAGAATGTAATTATATAAGTTTTATGAAAAAATTATGTAATTATATAAGTTTTATGAAAAAATAATGTAATTTTCAGAGTCTCAAACCAAAAATTATTCAGTTCTTTTTTTATGTAAATAACTTGTTCGATTTTTTAATAAAATGGTCAACTTTTCTGCATTGTTAGCGAAATCAAATTTCAAGTTTGTTATTTCCGAGTTTTTGTATCGATAAATGCGACAAAAAAATCTGAAAAATCCAAGAATATGCGAAGTAAAAAATTCATGATTTGGAATTCTTTAACAGTTTTCTACAATTATCCTTTTGAAAAAATGCATTCGACAGAAAATCAGAGGTACTATAAATTATTAAAATATTTATTCTAACTCACGAAATTCTGAAAGTAAAGTAAATTATTTTCGTTAAACAAAAAAAAAACACTTAATAGGCGTGTAAAAATTGATTTATATCCGTGAAATATATCATAAACACCATTATTTATGAATTTATAAAATTTAAAACGTGATATGTTCTTTTTCCAAAAAGTTTATGAAGCTCATTTCCTTTTCAAAAGTCATTTTCTATCTTCAAAGCCATGATAACCGAAGTAAGTTAAAAAAATTATAAAATTAAAGTATGTCACTTATCAATTTCCAGAGTTAAAATTGCGTATTCGCAGCAACTAAAAGAAAAAAATTAGTTGTTTTCTCGATTGGAAAGGATCGAATTATAAAGTTGTTAAAATAAAATTTTTGACAGTAAAAATTTTACCGTAGAAATTGAGAAATCTGGATGTAAAAAATGTCAATTATTATATCCACGTGATATTACTAAAAAATTTTTATGTTCAAATACGATTTCTGTAATTTTTCCAAACGTAAATGATTTATATCTTTTTCAAGTCTGAATATCTATACCTACTTATTTTATATTTTTTTCTAAGTGTCAAATAGATAATTTTTGGAACTTTTGGAATCCAACCTCTCATTTGAAGAATATATTAATTTTTTTGAAGATAGAAATGAACTTGGTTTCATGATAGTTTACCTTTTTTTTTTATATATTCTGAGTTTTAAAAAATCTTTATTTACATCAGCCAATTTGAAGATTTCAATCGTTTTTCCTGGCTCATCAAAATGTGAAATATACCATTAGTGTCTAGAAGCTAAAGTCGAGAATGTTTAATTAATAGGAATATTAACATTATACGAGTATATACTTTTAATTGGAGAATATTTTTATCAATTTTATCAGCTCTTGGCCTAAAAAGAGAAAATTTCCATTCTCAATGTTTCATTTCAATTATTTTACAGTCTCAAAGATCGGAAAATCATGCAAAATATGAAAAACAAAAATTGAGCGTTATCCAAGAAACAAAAAAAGTAACTTTATTTACAAAAAATTTACAGTCAAATACACAAGAAACTTTGTGATTTGTCATTTGTTCTAATATATGTTTTCTACTGGCAAAATTGAAAAAAAATTTTTTTTTCTTTAATATTTTACTTTTTCAAAAAAAATTTTTACCAAGTGTTTTCTAATTGTTTAAAAATTTTATTTTAATTGAAAAAAAATTAATAAAATCTGTCAATTTTTAAAATTGTCGAAAAAATTTTTGAAAAATTGTTTTAAAACTTTCAAAATTGTTTTCTAAAAAATTTTTTCTAGTAGTATCTCATTTTTTCTGAAATAAAAATAAAAGATAAAAGTAAAATATAAAATAAAAATATGGAAATATAAATTTAAATATAAAATGTGTGACATACAAGAAAATATAATATGTTTAATATACAATAACTTAAAATATGTAATATAAATTTATTATAAAAAAAATACGAATATTGTATAATATTAAATTATGAATATCTAATATAAACATAAGATAAAAAAAATTACATAATTACTGTTTTAAATTACATATTTACTGTTTAAAAATGTAAATAATTTTTATAAAAATTTTTTACATTTTTACATGGTACGATACACAAATTTTAGGAAAGCGAATATAAAAAAAATATACTAGAAAAAAGTACATCGAATAAAAAAACAAATTAAAAAAAAAAACAAATAAAATAGCAAAAAATATTTCAGAAAAATACCTCAAGTAAAAAAAAATTTGCAGAAAAAGGTTTTTCAGAATATTAAAAAAAAAACTATTTTACAATCACCTAACTCGAATACTTCATTGTCAATTTCATCACGTACACTGTTAAAAATTTTCTTAAATTTCATACACTTTCTATTAAAAATGTATTAAAATGTACTTGAAACTTCATAAGTGAGCTATTTGAAACGTACATTAGGTAAACATATTTGAATAATATATAACACTGTGCAACAAAATTTAAGCTTGAAAAAGTTGATAAGCTCTCACTAGCAAAAATCGATAGTACATGGCCCCAAACGCATATATGTCGGAGCATTTTCAAAAGTTAGTTCTTGTTTACGAGTAATTAATTATTAAAAATTAAAAATTGTATAACTCCCTCAATTTTCATTCGATTTTAAAAACGAAAAAAAGGAAAATCGCTCTTTTAAATTGAGGAACCTATTTCTGCTGAAAAATTTGCGGAAAGTTGCATTTTTTGCAATTTTTTGCAAAAATTTTTGCATTTTTTTGAAAATTTGCAAAAATTTTCGCAATGCTGCATTTTCGGGAATAATAATAATTAATGAGTTTAATAACAATTTTATAAACCTTCATATTTTAATTAAACTTCAATAAAAATTTTAATAACAATGAATAATTAATGACTTTTTCCCGAAAATGCAACTTTGCGAAAATTGTTGCAAACTTCCAAAAAAATGAGAAATTTTTGCAAAAACTTGCAAAAAAATGCAATTTTTCGCAAGTTTTTCAGCAGAAATAGGTTCCCTAATTTAGAAGAGTGATTTTTCTTTTTTCGTTTTTAAAATCGGATGAAAATTGAGAGAGTTTTACAATTTTTAATTTAGAAATTTTAATAATTAATTACTCGTAAACAAGAGCTGACCTTTGAAAATGCTCCGACATATATTATATGCGTTTGGGGCCATGTACTATCGATTTTCGATAATGAGAGCTCATCAACTTTTTCCAATTTAAATTTTGTTGCACAGTGTAATTTAGAGATCCTACTTGAGTTTAATGCACTTTTCACAATTGATGTAGTAAAATGAACCTGAAATTCAATAAACTAGATATATTTGGGACATAAATAATATTTACACATCTATTAAATATGTATTTCTTTGAGACACCTACTTGATTTTTATACATTTTTTACACATAGCATTTAAAAATTTGTCTTAGATTCCATACAACCAGTATCTAAAAAAAATGCTGTATCAGTTACATGCATGAATTGAATGTAAAAGCAAATTTAAATCAATTATTTTTGTATGATTCTGATACATAAATGTATTTAATTCAATTCACAATTATGAATTGAATTGATGTCATAGGTTTAATGCTAAATATGCATTTATTTCATGTAGAATTTCAAACACACATGATGTAAGTTATTTCACTGTATATATATTTTGTATATTTTTAATGCATTATTAATACAGGGTACGTTAAATGAGCGTTATACAGTTTCTCTGAAAATTTCGAACAATATAGAAATCGCTAATTTTTCTTCCTCGGACATGAAAATCCGGATTTTGAAATACCAAAAGCAAGCTTTCATCGTGCACTGCAACAGCTTGAGACGCGTGGTATATTGTACGCTGGCGTGGGGTTCGTTTGTAACCATTGCATCGAGGTTTATGAGTCATGCTGAGGGATGAAAATCACCTCTGACTGTGAAACACCGCTGGCTCGTGCATCATTACAGGGCGAACTCGAGGCACTGAATAGGCCCCTAATTACGAATGCCTGCGCCGTATTTGTCGATGCGTCTTTCTCGATTGCTCTTCGAAAGCTGCGTTTTATTCGACGAGCATTATCGTCTTCCGAGAGTTTCGCCAAATCGTTGGAAATGCGGCGAACTGGGTCGAACGCAATTGAATAGAGTTGACAGTTAATTTCGCGGTAGAGATAGATACATAGGTAAAGTCCGAATCCTATGAAAAGAGATCAAAAATTTCCAGAACCGGAAATTGCGTCTAAAAAAACATATTGTGGATTCTTTCACTTTTATGTACTTGGTTCAGAAACGTGATTTTATGGGTAAAGTTTTGTTTTAGTAAAACGTGCATCACTCATGGTGGAATATTCTGGCGCTGAATCGATGCGATTTTTATTCGAGCACCATTGAAATATTCCACGGGGCGAACAATGGCCCTCGAGTGTGTTGAGTGGATTTGCAGTTGCTCCCGCGCGATTGTTCTCAGGAAACTCGGCGATAAGCCAAAGAGGGAGGCGTCGAAGGTCGCAGCCGTCATAATTAAAACAAGACGAGATTAATAAAACGCGGTAATGATACATTGTCCGAGGGAAACGAATTAAGTGGGGCAATTTGTCGAGGCGCTAAAGCGTTTCGATGCGCGCGACCTTCTGCCGGTTCAAGTGTTTTTCGCCCATAAAAATACCTTATCGCAAAAACAGGTGGCTCTGAGCTGATCGAGTCATTAAAACTTTTTTATTTTATGTTGATAGAGTTCCGACTTGGAAATTGAAGAGAAAACTTGAAAAATTTCATTCAGCAAAATTACATAGGATTGTATCTAATTCTAATAATGAAATGATGTGCAGTTATGTTTGTATAAATTTACATTTTTAAACTGTACTGTATACAGTGGAATAACTAAGTTGTGAATTGTTATTATGTAATAATTTTTTTATTCAGTTGCAAGAAGTGGAGTTTTTCAATTGTTAATCATTCAAATTATCATGAAAATGTTATGACTTGTTCTTACGTTATCGCAAAAACGATTAGCTCTGAGATGAAAAGTCAATCACATTTTTTTGTATTTTCTTGATAAGGGTTGAACCTAGAAATCGAGTATGAACTCAGTATATTTCGTAATTTTTCAAAAGTTTGATAATAAATTTATTACAGTTCGTGCAATCACATAGGGAATAGTAATAATTGCATTAAATTTAGATTATTAGATTTAAAAATATTTATCAACTTTTAAAACTGTGAATGAGTAAAATACAAAAAAATATTTACGTAAAAATAAATTAATTCATAAATTATAGCGTTACGAAATCGTCATAACTTTTTACAATTTACGTGATGTACCTATATTTTGTAAACTATAAATTCGAATTAAAATTCTAGAAAAGATAAACAATCTTTGTGCAATAAAACACTTTTTTATTGAGAAAAATTATGAGGATTTTATACAGTTTTTGTGGTCTTACAAAATTATCTAAATTATTGGAAATTTAAAAAATGTATAATAATTTTCTGTAACTCTACAGATTTTTCAAATAGTCTGAAACTATGAACAATTTAAAAAAATTTTATGTTTTGAGTTTATTAAAATGTTCACAATTTCAGATTACACAAATCGTTAAAAAATATCTGGATTCCGAAACAGTTTGTCTAGTTTTTTAGTTTATTATTCTTAGTTTTTCACAGTTTTTTTGAAAATGAAAAAAATATTCTGCATATATTCACGAGAACAATAAAATACTAAAAATAACATTTTCATCACTCTAACCTCAAGCCGGACATTTTGATGTGACTTTGAGGCTATTGTGATGAAAAATTACGTTCGCAATCGTGAGCTATCGTCAATTTTGGCTTTGCCTATTTTGTCCCTCGCCTTCGGCTCGGGCACAGCTCCCGATTACGAAAATAACTATTTTAAACATTTCATTGAATTCTAAAAACTTTTTAAATTTTATAAAGTGATTGATTATCTTTTAAATTTTCAATGATTGTTTATTTCGAAATTAGATGGATTTGAAAGATATAATAATTTTCTATTTTCTATATTTTCGAAAAACTAATCGACTATTCAGAAGTTTCTGTGATTTTTTGATGCTTATCAAGTTCTTCAAATAATTATAAAAAACAATAAACAATATAATTCACATTCTATGAGAACATTATGATGAACTTATTTTGAAAATTCACTTCATTTTTTTTCATTTTTTATAAATATTGCGAACCTTAAAAATTGTTGATTCTTTGTAGATTCTTCATAATTTGCGAAATTTCGAATATAATATCTATAATATTAACTTAAAATTATAATCATTCTTTAAAATTAAATTAATTATTGGAAAAAAATGTATAAGGATTTCACACAGTTTTTGCGGTCTTACAAAATTATCTGAATTATTAGAGACTAAAAAAATGTATGAAAATTTTAGAGAACTCTACAGATTTTTTAAATAATCTAGGATTATTAACAATTTAAAAAAATTTTTTGTTTTTCGTTTTTTTTTTAATGTTCATGATTTGACATTATACAAATCCTTAAAGAATTTTCGAGTTAAAAAAAATTTTTAGGGTAATTTTATTGTTTATGAATTCTTCATGGTCTTATTAAAAAAAAAAAAAAATTCTTCAGACATTTACTGAAACAACAAAATAAAAAACACAACATTTTGAAACATTTCATTGAATTCTGAAAATTTTTTAAATTTCAGCAATGAATTGACGATCTCTGAAATTTTCAATGATTGTTTCTTTCACAATTTTAGGGATTTTAAATATATCACAAACAATTTACTATTTTCTATATTTTTGAAAAATTAATTGACTAATTATAAGTTTCTGTGATTTTTTGATGCCTATCAAGTTCTCCAGATAATTATAAAAAAAACAATAAACAATATAATTCACATTCTATGAGAACATTATGATGAACTTATTTTGAAAATTCACTTCATTTTTTTTCATTTTTTATAAATATTGCCAATCTTTAAAATTGTTGATTCTTTGTTGATTCTTCATAATTTGCAAAATTTCAAACATAATATTAACAATTAGAGTATCATCATAAAAATTTTTTTAGCTTATGAAGATTTTATGTATTTTTTGAATACTTTTTTCGTTTGAATTTTTTTCTGGTAAATTAAAAAACTGAAAAAAAAAGGAATGAATCTTTCATACCAAACGAACTTTTGATAGTTTTTCAGTGAAGTTCGAAAAATATTTGAATTTTTTTTACATTGAATCATATTTCTGTTATGAAACGTTATTAATTAATTTCAATAATTTAATATGATTTCTCAATTTGTCGAAAACGTAATTATAAAAAATATAAAATTTATTTGAGTTCAGTGAATAGTCAAACTACTCAAAAAAATCCACACCATTATTTCCATCGTCTCATTACTATTTCAGAGCTGAGTCTGACTAATCTAAATCAGTTCCAATCATTCAAAAACTTTTCCTCCACAAAGTTGCAATTTAAATACATTCTTATCAGTAAAAGTTCCACTTTTTCGTTGCGTAATTTTTTCCAAAAACTCAAGCCTTCAAGATAAACGAGAGAACTTGATCGAGACGAGCTGTCGGCTGCTTAATTAGAAGATAGTTGACCAACTTGATGGAAACTGATCCCTTGATTCAACGGCGAAACAAGAATTCGATTTTCAAATTCACTGTCTCAAAGTAACTCAACTGTCTCGAACGCCTGTCCGAGTTGCCATTCCCCGAAGTTTGCGATAAAACTTCGAGAGTCTCGCCGACTCAGGAACAACATTTTTTTAGGCCGAGCTTTTTTCGAAAATAAAATACGGACATGCAGGGATAAATTTTCGTATTTGTGTCTATAAAATGTAAAATTATTTGAAAAAAATGTACGTATAAATCAATACTTCAAATTAAATTAATTTTTAATGTAAAAAAAAATTCTTTTTTTGAGTTTTTAATTTTTAGATTTCTTGATTATCTTTTCAATTTATTTTCTTTTCAATATTCTATTTTTCTGTTTCATTTTATTTTCACATTATTTTTTTTGATTCTGAATCAATTTAAATTTTTATCAATTTTGAATCAAATAAATTCGATTTTTATTCAATTCTTTGAACTATGTAACTAGAAATGAATACTTCAAATTGAATCAATTTTTAATCAATGAACTTTTTTTAATTTTCTTGATTTTCTTCTTGATTTTCTAATTTCTTGATTTTCTTCCAAAGTTTAGTTTCTTTTGAATTTCCATTGAATTTTCTGAATAAATATCATAAGTCAAAAATTATTAAATAAATCAATTCATTTATTGAATTTCATCAAAAAACTCATTTTTCAACTGAATTTAGACATGAAATGTTGAAAAGTCAATTACAAAAATAATTCAAACAATAAATTAAGTTTATTGCACTTTCTTTGTTTTCAATTTCTGTTAAAGAATCTTGTTTATACTTAATAATGAACATTTCGAAAACTGACATTGGCTCATGATTGATAACTACGAAAAGGAAATTATTTTCAACGACACCGAAAGTAAGTGTGGAAAAACCGATGGAAAAGTGTGAGTCTTTGGCGAAGCCGATGAAGCGCGAGATATTATCGCCGGGGACGTTGTAAATCTCAAGCGTTGAACGTGAGATCCGCAAGGCTGCGAGGATTCTCTCTGCCCAGCTTGGCACTTTTCCCAGACCGAAAACTGTTTTCCCGCTTTTTTCATTAGGGTGGGGGACATTTTGAAAGCTTTTTTCCGGGTTTTAGGGCAACATGGTTCATATTTTATATGGCCATGTTGTGTTTACTTTTTTGTTGTCTTTGTTCACTTTTCCAAGGTAAAACTCACGTCAACAGTTTAGGTAATTGAAAACCTTTTTTATGTTTAAAAAATGTAAATTTCAAAATATCGTTCACGAGCTATGAAATTCACAAAGCTGCCAACGTGATCGATTTTTTTTTTGAAAAGATTCCGGAAAGTTTGAAAAACCTCATTTACTAAACTGCAGCCTGGGGCAGTGTTTCCACTTTTTTTTTCGTATCTTCGAGGCCTCCTCGAAAATTCCGTTTGGGAAGCAAAGGAACGATGTCAAAGGTCGCGCCTTTGACGGGCGGCTTCGGCATAGGGGAGGGGGATTTAATTCCGACTCCGATTAACCTAATTCGCGGATGACTCGATGGCGAAATGGTTTCCGTGGGCCTGGCTGTTGATTCTCCGGTGGAAGGACCAAATCCGTGTCGAGTATTCATGGGTCGTTCCATGCAAGATGTCGATAGTTATTTCCAAGTTTTCGTGTCCAGTCGCTCGTGAAATGGTTATTTGGAGATGTAAATCTGTTTTAATCCAAATTGTAATTACTTCGTGGTTATTTTTGACAATTGTAATGTCAAGTTAAATTGAATTTTAGTTGTAGTAAATTGGTTTTAAATGAAATTATGTTGAGTTGAAATAAAACTTTTGTTATTGTACGTCGAATAACATTTTTTAAATTTCTCTAAAATTAACAGAATTGTTCGATAATCTGATAAGGGTGAATTTATCGATTTCTCGAGGAGATAGTGAACACAAAAGCAATGTTGGCGAAAAAAGGATCAGAGTTCTTAGAAACTATATTGAAAAATGTAATTCTGCAATAATAAAATCGAAGTTCGTGCATGAAAGACCATTTACTGAAAATTATGAAAATAGTAAAAATGATGAAAATATACATATAAAAATAATGAAAATATAAAAATAATGAAAAGTAATGAAAATATGAAAATAATAAAAAATAATGAAAATATAAAAATTATGGAAAATTATGAAAATATCAAAATAATGAAAAATAATGAAAATATCAAAATAAAAAAAAATAATGAAAATATAAAAATAATGAAAAATAATGATTAAAAATAATGAAATATAATGAACATATAAAAATAATTTTAAAAAATGATATTAAAATAATTAAAAATAATAAAAATATAAAAATAATAAAAAATAACGTAAATATAAAAATAATGAAAAATAATAAAAATATGAAAATAATGGAAAATAATGAAAATATGAAAATAATGAAAAATAATGAAAATATAAAAATAATGAAAAATAATGAAAATATAAAAATAATGGAAAATAATGAAAATATTAAAATAATGAAAATAATGAAAATATAAAAATAAAAAAAAATAATGGAAATATCGAAATAATGAAAAATAACGAAAATGTAAAAAAAATGAAAAATAACGAAATCTTAAAATAATGGAAAACAATCAAAATATAAAAAAAATTAAAAATAATGAAATTATGAAAATAATTAAAAATAATGAAAATATAAAATTAATTAAAAATAATGAAAACAATGAATATATAATAATAATGAAAAATAATGACAATATAAAAACGATAAAAAATGATGCTACCTTAAATGAAAAAATGAAAGTTTAAAAAATTAAATAATAGTTCACTGGAATTATACATTTTCAAAATTTAAGATGTAGTTTGGATAATTAAATATGAATTTGTAAGAATCTGATTATAGTTTTTGAAAATGGAATAAGAGTGTAGAAATTTTTAAAATTATGGTTCATAGAAATAAAATGAAAATATATAGAAATAACTTTGAGGTTTTTGGAAAACAAATTGGAGTTGTGAGATATCATGTTTAAGTTTTTGAAAATAAAATGAGGCTATAATTTTAATTTGCAAATTCATTCTTAATAGGTGAGAATGTTCGATTTGAATTTAAGTTCATAAATTAAGTTCATAAATAATTGAAGTATGTAACAATAATATTAATGTTTTAGAATAATAATTAGTTGTAAAATATCAAGTTGAATTTCTCGGAAAATAAATTATTGACTCTCATAAATTAAACTGAAATTGATGAAAATCGAATTGAAGTTTCTGAGAATGAAAATAGGGTTTGAAAATATTTAGATAAAGCGCTTGATACAAATTTTTATTTCAACAAAATAATTTTTTAACAACATATAAAGATCGAAAACTTAAAATCCATTTTTTTTTAATTTTTGTAAAAATTGTAAAGTTTCATATATAAAACTAAAATATTCAAAAAAATGCGATTTTCAAGAGTGTAATATTTGTTTGTAAGTCGAGTATATAACTTGAAAATTCAAACCAATCATTCTATAATCATTTTTTTGAAAAAATTTCAGTTTCAAAATGAAACTACTGCTAAGCTATAAATTATGCTGGTCAGAAAATTCCGAAAAAATATTATATTCCTCGTTTTCAAAACTTCAAGAATGTATATAAATTTTCAAAAAAGATCATCAACCTTATTCACTATAATCCGAAAAATGTTAAATTTGGAAATAAAAATTCATATTTCGAAATGTCATGGAAGTTCCAATTTCTGAATAATTCTGCAAATCTGAAAAGTAAAACATACATACATATAAAAATATATGAATTTGAAGATTCAGAGCGATAAATCCAAAAACAATGGCAATCAAAATCCACTATGAACATAAAAAACTGAAAAATATTAATTAATTATTGTCAAAAATTTAAAAAACTCTTCTAAAATAACAAGATTACAAAAAATATTACAATTGTAGAATTTTAAACTTTATGCTCAAAAAATTTTCAGAATCAATTAGTTTCACATTTTGACCAAAGAATAGAAAAAAGATAACAAAAACATATTATCCTCTTATTTTTTCAAATACGTTTTATAAGATAGTAACAAAATGTTTCATTATAAATAAAAATTCAACGTGGAATGACTCATGAACGCCAATGATTACCGCTATCACCGATGGTAATCGTTGATGCAGCTCGAGTGAAAAATGCTGTTACTAGAGACCGGAAATGATCAACGGCAAGAGCACACTTGGAGGCAAAATGCCAGCCAATATATACCTGAAATTCTGTAAAAATTTCTTACTTCTGTATAAAATATAGTATAACAAACACATTTATTATAATATTCAAATCGTCCATAAAATAAAATTTTATCTAACAACATTTACAAAACATCGACAAAATATTCTAAATCATTATAAATGACTTACATGATCCCATTTATGTAAAAACGTTTCTAAAACTTCCTGATCTCGACTGCAAAAATCCTAATCTCACGACAAAATCTCAATTTTTATCCTTCATACATAATGAATTACCCAACCAATTTACATTTCATGTCCCAATCAAACAAAACCGCAGCAAACATGAAATATGATAGAGCCCTAATCACATTTATTCGCGTTGTCATTGCACAAAACTACAAGCTCGTCGACGCGCGTTTAAATTGAAAAGCAGGTACTCGGCGCCGATAATTTATTGTTATTTATGACCAGCGACATTCGTTAATTATTCCAATCAGTTTGTTGAAAAAAGCGATAAGCGACTACGGATAATTTTTATGACAAGCGCCTTTCATTGGTCAATACATCAGACTTGGTAAAAACGCAACTAGTCTTATCTTCGAGAATTCCCGAAACGACAAAAATAGCAATTGCGACAAGTATCGGCGATAAAATTACACGTGTCGGAAAATTCAAAGTCGCGATTTATCCCAGCAATTATCGTGAAATGTTGCGCAGGCGTGACGTTTCAATCAAGCGCGACGCTCGAATTTTCGGTCGTTAAACCTGTTTTCGTATCGCATTTTTCTGTGTTACCGCCTCATTCATTGTGCGAATGTGAACTCGGTCTAAAAGCAAATGGGATATTTGGATCGCCGTGAAATTGCCATTCATCATCCGGACCTTTCACGATGTTGACGCTAAATGATACGCTTTGGTCGGAATTTTCAAGTGAAGTTGATAGTGTCTGATAAAAATAAATGTTTCTGCAATTTGGATTTTTCTGCGTTATTAAGGATTGCGTACACACTGATTTCCTATGTTGCGAGCCTCGGAAACTGAAATGGGGAGCTTCGGCCATCTACCGCTAGAGGCTCCACGGTAGTCCGCCTCTCGCATACGAATAATTATGCAAGGAGGATATCTAGAGGATGAAAAATTCACACATCGTTCGCTCCGGCGAACCAATTCCGTTCAATTTAATTGTAACGGATTCACTGTATGCAGATATATGTCTGCTGCAGAAGTGTGTAGTAATAGTGTGTTGCTTTATATTGTAACCGATTGTATGTATAATCTGGTATAATCCTCTGTTCTTCGACATCTTCCTGAATTGGTGTGTCTTTCTTTCCCATCAATAATATAATCACAAATGTGTCTGTGATGAAAGGACAACTTGCCATTCCCGTGTATATGTTAATTTCCATGTATGTTTGTGCATTCAATAATGCCAATATTGAAGACGTTACGCTATATATTGTCTTGCCACAAAACTTTACGTTCCCTAACCTTAATCATAACGTGAATTAACTTTGATTCAACGTTCTGTAGTGAAAATGTTCATTGACACGTGTAATGCTATGTTGCTTTGTATTATTCATAACTAATTTAAAAAAAAAACTGATTTCTCTGAAAATGTTTTTCGTGACTTATTGAATCATTGTATTCATTTCTTCCTTTGTCTACGACAATTAACAACAATTCGTACTTCCATTCTTTCCCATCGATTTCATTCTGAATCATGGGAAGTTTCGATAAAAGACAAAATATCTTACATAAAAATGTTTATTTTCCTTAACCCTCATCTTAAAATGAATGTGGGCTTAACCCATTAACGCCCAAAAGACTGAAAATCTAAGTACGACTTGTATGATGTACTTGGGTTAGTTTAAGATATGGTACATACTTGAAACTTTACA
>JAPYZL010083190.1:0-11126 GCA_030522825.1 Platygaster orseoliae
CGAAAAAAAAATACCAGGGCCATTGTTGCGTCAATCAGTCAGGTATTTGTCCTCCCCTCAATTACATATTCCTTGCGGTCGTTGAATAAAGTATTATGTACGACTAGTGGTCGAAGGAGAATCATTCCACTTGCGTGTTTACCGCTCTTACTACGCTCGCGCGGCAAACTCCACGCTCGTGGAATGTTCTCTTTCTCCAACTAGTCGCACAATATACTATTATTGAACGTCGTGTGGACAAGGCCACTTTTCCACACGCTCGGACGCTGCAAAACTGACATTTCGACACATTGTTAAATAAAATATAGTCCTTGACTAGTATAGAATATTTTTTTAACTTCTCTGATTGTAACGCTCAGATTCGTTGAAAAACTTTTTAACGTTAGTGAAGAAATATACTATTTTTTCAAATAAAGCAAGAAAGACGAGAATAGCACAAAAGTAAAATAGTTTTATATAAAAAAATCAGGCGTAAGACGAATACTTTTTTTTGCATCAGCATTGAAAAATAAAGACAATATTGTAGATTCCTAAAAAATTATCGTATACTACAATAAATAATTTTTGCAGTAATTTTTAGTTATATGAAAATATAACAGCTATTAACTTGATTATTCAAAATTTATTCACTGCTTAAAAAAATATTTTTGACATAAACATTTTCGAGTATCTACTCTTCTGTCTCGACAATACTCTGTTCATGATAATTTTAGGAGTTACCACTCATAAAATAATTATTTGAATAATTGTTCGAGAAACGCTCCATTGAAATGTAGATAATAATCTACATTGATAACAATCTTTATCAATTATTTATTTATAAATCGAAATTGAAAAAGGAGGATTAATAATTGAAAATATTTGAAAGATGATTTAATGACTGATAATGGAAAAGATAAAAAGAATGTTTTAGTTTTGCCTTATATGGAAAAGAATAAGAGAGAAATTGAAAGTATTTTGAAGAAGAAGAACTTACATGTTATTAGTATGACTCATAATGGATTAAATAATATATTTTTATAAAGAGGTAATGAAAGGATCGATGATATGGATCAGCAAAGTGTAGTTTATAAATTTAAATGTAAAGATTGTAATTATACATATGTGGTTCAAACTAAGAGTTGTTCGAGGACAAGGTTTAAGTAACATGAAAACGATATAAGGAGATTAACAGGTAACCATTCAGTTGTGACGAGACATAGGATTGAAAATAATCATGAATTTAAATGGAAGGATGTACAGATTTTAGATAAAGAAGTAGATTTTCGGAAAAGATCGATTTCAGAGATATTTTTTATAAAGGGGACGAAAAACACCATTAATAGACAGGAAGATACTGATTTCTTGAGCTTGGTTTATGCTGGATTTATAAATCACGTGGTATAGTTTTCTTATAGATTCGTTCTTTACATACGTATACATGGTGTTAGGATTCGTTAGTATCAGTTGAGATGTCTTTGAGATGACTGAGGTTCCTGTTTTTTGATTGTACGTTTTGACTTCATTTTATATGTTATACGATGATTCGCTTTTGAATTGTTAATGAGGTTTTTATCATAATTGACTGTGACAATGATCATTTATGATCTGATTCTTAATTACATGGAATTATGGAGATTTAAATTAGGAACCTACTGAGAATCTTTAGGATTTTATAATTGTAATTAATTGAATTATTGAGTTGGAGGGAAATGGTTTCTCGGAGCCAAAATTAACGAAAGTAAATTCATATTTCTGATGACTTTTTTATTCTTCCTTCTCAAGCTTTCGACCACTGATAATGGTCATCATTGGAAAAATTGAAAAATCGACCATGCGATTTGAAATAAGAGAGAGAGAGAGGGGGGGGGGGGTGGAATTTTGGGATCTTCTTCATAACTTATAGTTAGCCAATGTTTTTTGTATTTATTGATGATTCATTTCAAGAAAATTATAATAAGGATCATTGTAAAAATTTGATATATTTATAGTCTCCTGATGATGACCATGATCAGTGGTCGAAAGCTTGAGAAGAAAGAATAAAAAAGTCATCAGAAATATGAATTAACTTTTGTTAATTTTGGCTCCGAGAAACCATTTCCCTCCAACTCAATATACAATACATGGAGCGTCACACATTTGTAATTGAATTATTGATTTCAGATAGTAAAAATAAAGAGAGATTGTTTTTTGTAGTTCCTGAAGAGAGTCAAATACATGACCGAAAGCTTGATTAATAATTGGGTGTTGATAGTTATTTCTCGTCTTCAATTACATTTTTTGGCTCCTATCGGTCATTTTGAAATATTATAATCATTTGAATAATTATTTTATTGGTGTGTTATTCATTTTCTTTCAATAAACTTGCTCTTGAAAAATTGAAAAAATGAAATGGTAATTGTATATTAGATTAGTTCCAGGAGTCATCACTGGCACATTTTTCATATTGCAATGAGTAAAATTCATTTGCCTAAACAATTAAATTGGAGTTACTGATGCGAACCCTCGGTAGAGGCAGCAAAACCTTGTAGTGGTCCAGGGACTTAAGTAGCCGGCTACCGCTGTGTTTATGGGTGAACGGGCATCCCTATAGACGGACTATGCCATGCATGGAAGGGAAGACCTATAAATGATTCTTTCCTTTGAACGGTCGTACGAATGGTAGCAGGGCACTGACTCTAGACTGAGCTTCTTCAGGCCTGTCAGGGTCTTTTCCTGAAGGGGGAAGGGGCAGGTTGAAGGAAAGGGAGTCGGAAACGACAAAGAAGCGGCCTCCCGATGATTCAGTGCACAGCGGATCATCGGGTTGCACCGAATGAGCGGGTTGCTGTTCTCTTTTAGGCAGTTACTGTGTCCTAATCTGAGGTGTAAACTACCGTGCCGATGGATGCGTGGCATCCAGGTGGGGTGTCTTGAACAGTGCCCTCAGAATACTAGGCCGAACTCTGTTGTATTTAGGCCTTGTCCGGGCATGCGGGGCTCTGCCCGGGTCGACATTCTTTTCGCGGTGCCAAGAGACCGCCACCTGTATTGCGGCCCCGGGGAGAGAGGTCGTTATGCTCCCGGGTTTCACGAGCAGGGACGCGTAGTGACAGGGAAATGACCGAGAGGAGGACTGAAGAAAAAGTACTAACAGCAGCAAAAATCGAAAATGAGATATTCAGTAATTCTGAATGTAGAACACTTTCTTCGTCGAAAGAGCCTACTCTCGAATTTCTCGGATTTTTTTATCACATAAAAATTAGGTCTTATAGTTAACTTAAATCATGAGCAAGTTTCTCATCAAGGGAAGTATCCTTCCCCCTCCGCTTACTTCTGGACCCGCGTCTGAGCTACTGAATCCCAGAATCGAGATTTGTCACGCTAGATTCAAGCAGTTTTGGGAGGTATTAACTTCCGAAAATAAACATACTTTACAAGAGTCGAACCTATTTCTCATATTTTACAAACACTTCCCTGCAATGATCCTGAAAGTAATCTAAGAAATGTACGGTTCACGATGAGTGAGAGGCAGTCAGAATCATTAATCAATGGTTGGTTTCTGAGTTTGACTCTCGAGATGCGTGGTGAAAAGTGAAATATTTGGAGGGGAACGTTACTACCTGCACGAGCCGCTGAAAAAGACCCAGTCTTTTAAATCTCTTTTTTCTCGAAAAGTCGTGAGCTGCTGTTAGTATCTTTTCTTTACTCCACGCCACATATAACAAGGTATGGTTTAGGGAGAGACTAAGGAACACTCTCCATTCTGGACAGGTCAGACGTTCTGGCAGGCCCGAACCTTGTTGGGCGATGAGCTCAATAAGAAGAGGGCGGAAAGCGTCCTGAACCTGAGTAGGAGGGACATTAGGACCCTGACGTCTGTTTTGACGGGTCATGTGAGACTTATGTACCATTAAGGGGACCGTTTTATCATTCCGGCCAAAATCGTAACTCAACTTTGTAGATAGATAAAAAAAAACTACAAATGTTAGATACATTAATCTTTCCGCGAATAACGTCCTTTATTATTAGAGTCAAAAAAATTTTATTGTTTGTAAAAATCTTGGGTAGAGTACATTATTTATGCGTCTGAAGTTGACTCTGCGCCGCGCGTAGTGTGTGTACAAGGTATAGCCGATTTGAAGGTACTTCTAACAAAAAAGTGTACATCAAAAATGTAGATAATTATATTATTTGAGAGGGACATCCTTGTAAAAAATTTTTTTCCCAATTTCACACTATAATACAAAATTTTTTGTTTTTTTTTATTCACTTGTTTTTACTCAACAAACTCATAAAAAAATTTTTTTTTGCAAAAAACGGAATGTCAAGTCCAGCGTTTTAATGTTTTCGATAAATGTTCAAAATTTCTTCCAAATCGATCAAGTCGTTCTCGCGTAATCCTGCACACTGTTTTAAAAACACGAATGTTGGAAAATCGCATTTGAAGTTGAAACGCAACGCTACGTATCGCATAAGTTACAAAGCTCAAGCTTCATTAGTTTTCAAAGTATCGAACTAGAACTTTACAGGAGCATTTTCGAATATGCTTTAAATAAACTAACGAAAAAAAAAAAAACAACAACAACAACAACAACAACAAATTTTTCAACACGAATGATAGAACGGTCTTCTGAAAGTTGAAGTTTAAACACGACGCTACCTGTTGCGTAAGATAAAAATAGCTTCAGCTTCGTCGATTTTCGATGTATCAATTTAGAACTTCACAGACTAATTTTCGAATATATGTTGAATAAATTGGTAAAAAAAAAAAAATATTCGTTTTTTCAAACCCGAATGATAGAACGGTCCCCTCAATCCATAGTAGGGCATGAATTGCCCCTTATGCAGATGTACATAAATAAAGATGGGCATAATGAAAATGCGCTTAATGAAGATTGCATAATAAAAGATGATTTTATAATATTAGATTGATCAAACGACAATTCCATAAAGACAGATAATTCCATCATAAAGGATGCGTGTAAGAAGATGTACAGATATGAAGATGGGCATGAAGTGCTTATGCCCAGGCATCATTATGCTTTGATGTCATTCATGCCATTAATATTTTAATCGACGCTTCGAATTCAGAATGAATTGTATTAATTCCGCTTTTCCTTCTCATCAGGATGCTTAGTAAATTTTACAACCGGCATAAAAATGGATTACAAGTGTGGAAAAATTCATTTCAAGTTCTGACTCCTCTATCATTGGCTCCATGAGATCCGGGATTTTAAGATTTCATAAGATTCTCACAGATTTCGGTGTTTCTAGATATTGGATATAAAATATTAGATGAAAAGTTGAGGGAAACACAGATCAAGATTTGAAATGCTGAAAAACAAAATGAATAACTTAAGGGGGGAAACCACTATAGATCGTTCAAAAAATCGATTTTTTTTGCATAAATGTATTCTATAACTCTTCAAAAGTATCCTTGTAAAATATTAGACCGAAAATTTGAAAACTAAGGAATTGACGAATTATTTTCTAGCGCGCTGCGTGTAAGTCATTTTCGACGCGCTTGAGCTCTCAATCTCTTTTTATTGAGACATCGATAAAACTCTTAAAATAATCGAAAAGAATCAGTTATCTGAAGAATCGGAAGAACTAATGAACGCGCCTGGTATTGCCGATTGACTATATTCTACGATGAGTAAAAAAACCCTTTTTCAAACGAAAAACTTAGAACGCGTTTTCCCAAAAACTATGTTTTTGTAACGGTGTGACACATTGCGGTAAAACTACTCATTCGATTTTCATAAATTTTGTTTTTAGTTTCAGGAAACACTTTTCTCTAGTACTTGGCGGAGAGTTAAAAAAAAATTTTTTTTTAATTATTTTTTGCAAAAATAAAGAGAAAGAGAACACGTTTTTTTCATTTTTCACTAAAATTAAAAAAAAATTTTTTTTTTCAAAATCGAAGAACGTCAGAGACTAGATAATACATTTTGGAAAATAATTTGTGTTCACTTTTTGTTATTGGAGCATTTCCTGACGGCCTGTGTGTCACACCGTTTGCCTCTTCGACGAGCGCAGCATTGATTTTGCGTGATGATGTACGACGCCTGGATCCGAATTTCACGGAAAAACTTTTTTTTATATATTTTTTATATTTAGCTGTACCTCTAATAAAATTTTGATGGTTTTTTAATAAAAATTGATGATAAAACATTGATGGTTTTTTTTCAAACCACGAACAAAGTTAACTGACGATTTAGCGTGTCTATAGAGGTTTCCTCCCTAAATAAGTTTCAGCATACTTTCGCTTATTTTGAATCAAAATGCTCCCGACTATATTAATATGAAAGTATGGATATAGTTCACATGTACAGTCTGTGTCACAAGAAAGGAACTGGATTTTTTTCATTTATCCATCAATATATCTTGTCCATTATTTTCTGCGTCATTTTCATAACCAAGGGCTACGACGCAAATTATAAGTCGTTTCAGTGTCACTCAAAACCTCGTAGATAAAAGCTATAAAATCAAAATGAGTGAAAAGTATGCTAAGCGTTTTGAAGCGATATTTCATCAGAGTTTGCGAACAGTTCGCGGATGAGGAGCCGTTCGCGACTAGCGGAAAGCGAACCACGAAGAACTTCAAAAGTTCTTCGCGGAAAAGCGAAGAACAAGCAAAAGCGAAGAATGAGAACTTTTCTTGTCGTTCGCGATCACTTGAGCTCGCGAGCAAGAACCGTCAAAGTCACAAGCCGCTCCTCGCGAACGAGAACTTTTCTTTTCGTTCTCGATCGCTTGGGCTTGCGAGCAAGAACCGTAAAAATCAAGAGTCGCTCCTCGCGACTCGGTCTTTGAGAACTACTCTTCGAGAGCAGCTCTCCACGGACGCATCTCGCGAACCGTTCTCTGCGAATACATATACGCCTAAGCGTCGAGGGAACGTCAGTGATGACGTTTTAAAAGTTTAAGAATTGGTTATGCTGGAAATTTTTCTGATTTACAACTGTTTACCAACTGTTGACTAAATTGAATGAGACGTTTTGAGTGTTAGAATTACTTTTTAATGTTTGAAACTCACGCAAGACAGTTTAGTAAAAGCATTCGTCTTTCGATAAATTTTTCATGTTTTATTCACGTGTTGAACAATTTTTCTTCGACATCAGTTATTTTTAGAAAATTTTCCTGAAGAATACCAACTTGCAAACCAACGATGAGAACAAACTTTTTGAGTATGTCTTTAACTTTTCCTGAACTTGAAGATTTCGATCGAAATATGGCCCCTACCCTAACATGGCATTTTATCTGAAATATTGCAAAAATAATGCCTTATTGGATATACGTTTTCACTTGAAAAAAAAAATATATATATATTTTACACTACGACCCCGGATTTCCTTAGTGCCGCGAAACGTGTGAACCCCAGAATCCCTTAAGTTTTGAGGGGTCACCATTCTTCGCTTCTTTTTTAGGATTCGACGAACTCTTACCAGTCATGCAACTCACTAGTGAGGTAGTGGGGGCGTGTAAGTAGGAGAAAGGTAAGGGAATACGAGGCTAGAATGGTAAGTGATTGCGGGGCTAAGGCAAAGCGGGGCTAAGGAAATATGAGGCTGTGGTGTATTTAGTGTAGATGCAGATGAAAAAGACTAAATGCATAAACAAATGAAGTAATAAAAATGTGTTGTTGATTAGACGTTGTTCTTCTGTTTACCAATTTTCAAAAAAATTCCTATGTTGCTGCAAGTTTTATGAATTTTTTACTGTTTACTATGAGACGTTTTGATTATAGATCAGTTTATAATATTTCACTTTTTTACTCGAAATTTCCTATTTTTCCTACTATATTTATGGAAAATATCGACAACTTTTAGTAGCGTTTGCTAGGAATATGTATAGCAAAGCATGAAATAAATTTTCACAAAAAAGTACAATATTCGAGTCCGAACCGTGATTGCAATATTTTTTTTTAAAAAGTATAATGATTTTCTCTCAGTGTTTAATTTTGAAAGCAAATTCAATTATATGAGTCGGAACTATGAAAATACCAAATTATTATAAGTATCACAAACAACATTTATTTCTAGACGTGAATATTTAGTCTCTGTTTTCAATTTGTCGTTGATGGAAAGATCTTATCCTGTTTTACTATTTTTAAAAAATTCCTCTTACTGCAAACAAGTTTTCTAAATATTTTTTTTTACTATAAAATGTTTTAATCGTGTTTCAGTTGCCAATATTGCATTTTTTAATCGAAATTTCTTATTTATTCTACTATATTCATGGCAAATATTGACAAATTTTGTCAGTGTTTGCTATAGATATGGTAAAGTATAAAACTAATTTTTTTCGAAAAATTATAAATTAAAATTTTTTCTATACTTTTCAGTGAGGTAATAAACCGTCGAAACCTATCTCTGCGCACGCATTTGGAATAATCATATTTATTTCTTCAAAATTTTGAAAACAGCCTATGTACAGACGATTCGACATTCCATTCATTTGGAAACAAAAACCTACCTCTAATAGTTCGTCGAATTCGGCAAGTATAAATATTTTCGCTATGGCTTACACCCTTCGAAAATTCGGGAAGAAATGAATAAAGGCCATAAAATCATTCGACACCTCCACCTCCGTTTTTATGGGCGCGCTCCAGCAGGAATTGTTTATCATCTGTGCCGAACCAATGAAGTTTTAAGGAAACAAGAGGGAAAAATTCTGCTGATTTTTCAAAACATATAAAATGCATGATAATTATTTTCATTTCTTCCAATTTTCGTTTTGACCGAATTTTCATTTACCGTTACTTGTAATGCACATAAAATTAAAAAGTTTGATCTACCACACATCCAGATTTTTGAAACAAACTCAGTGTTTTAAAAATCACTCAGTGTTCCAGAACGCGCGTTGTCATTCCTACACAGGGTGTCGCAAATATGACCAGCCTGAGAACTCAAAGTGCATAGCTAAAATTTTGTGGGCAAACTGTTTGTCACAAACATGTATAAAGTTTTTCAAGCGCCACAAGTGAATATAAAACGTTCAGGGAACCTATTCTTGAAACATGCCTAAATCAAAATGGGAAGAATTCTTGAAACTTGCCCATTCCGATGTTACCCGAACTCGCACGAGTGAGACCCGACTGTGTCCGACGTATGCATCGAGCACATCGAGCGTACGTCGGGTCCAGTCGGGTCTCACTCGTGCGAGTTCGGGATGAGCAAGTTTCAAGATTCTTCCCATTTCGATTTAGGCATGTTTCAAGAATAGGCTCTCAGAGCACAAAATGAATATCCCAAATCTTCCCAACCTGAATCTTTTTTCAAAGCAGGTATACACGTGCTTGGCATCCCTTCCATTCCGAAAATGATGATTTATTTTTCAGGCTTCCACTATACCTACTGAAAATTACCAGTTTTTTTTCCAAGATGAGAAGGTATAATTTTTAATTTCCACATTTCTAAAAACATGTACCTTTCCAGGGTCAGTTATTTCTATCAAGATGATATTAATGTATACGCGTGCTTGGGATCCACCTTTCGTTCAGAAAAGAATAACTTTTTCTCTCATCCGGATATTCGTTTTTTTTTTCTTTTCTACCCGTATTAATCAAAGATATTACATTGAATTCAGTAAAGGAGCAAGCTATTTCTACTGCATGTGAAGTTATTCACAAAATACGCGTGATTTTCAAGTTACGCTTTCATGAAATATTTTGATGCCGAAAAATGGAATATATCTTTGAAAAAATAGTGATGACGTAACGTTTTTATAATCACATTACATACAATTAAATGTTGAATTATTTTAATAATTTCTGTATTTTTTGATAACAATTTCGACAAAAATTGTTGAAATAAAAAAAATTCGAACACGAACACAACTCAACTATTTATTCATGCTTTTTGAAATTGTGAAATTTTTTTCACTTTTTTACCAGTGACTTGATATAAATACACTGGCGGAACAGTTAACAGAAAAATCACGCGACTGAAATTATTCACTGTTGGAAAAAGTGAAACAATTTCCACTTTTTTAGAGTGCGTTGTTTTGGTTTTCACAGCCCGAAACAGTGAATTAAACTTTTTCCGTGCATTTGCACCAGCCTTTCCCACAGTGTGCGTAGTGCGTGACGATCGTCACTATTTTTTTGTTTTTGTTTATTTTGGTTCAAGTGCTCATGTTAGCTCGTGTGGAGATAAAAGGATGAAAGCTTTTTTCGCAAATGAAATTTGTATATGAATTTATAATTTCACGTCTTGCATATTTTGTGTAGGTGATCGTAAAGTTTGTTGTTCTAACTAAAAAGTGCTCTAAAGCAACTGGAAATTTTGCTTACTTCCAGTAATAATACTTTTATTTATTTATTCATTTTTTTTTTTTTTTTTTTTTTTTTTTTTTTTTTTTTTTTTTTTTTTTTTTTTTTTTTTTTTTTTTTTTTTTTTTTTTTCTATTCTTTACGAAACTAAAGAAATGTTTGCGTTTGCTTCTTTTTAACATTAGTGCGCAAATTGTTTGAAATATTCAGATTTCACAGTTTCAGCAGTGAACGCTCGATTTTGGTTCAGGAAAATTTCCTATTGGAAACAGTAAGATTTCACTGTTTCACCAGTTAGCATTTTATTTCACAATAAAGAAAATGCACTTTTCAATAAGTGAAATTTCACTGGTAAAATAGCGAAAATCACGTTATCATATAGGATTATTCACTGTCAAACAGCAGTGAGAATTCACTTATTGAAGAATCTTCTAAGTGGAAGACATAGCACTTCAGCCTATAGTGCATATCCACTGCGAAACAGTGAAATTTCACTAATTTAGATTTAGTAAGTGAAGTGGATGGAAAAATTATTATTAAAATTAATAAAAAATTATTTTTGAAAAATTATTATTAAAATTAATAAAAAATTATTTTTGAAAAATTATTTAAAATTTACAGTTTCGAAAACAAAAACATGAGAAAGTGATTATTCATCTGCATCGCTTTCAGTGCCGCTGGTCAATCCAAAATTTTCTTTAGCGTTTCCCATGTTTTTTAACTTTTGATAAAATTTTCAATCGTTTTCCGGGATGTACTTGATCACATTTTTTCCTCAATCTGCATCTGAATACAGTTAGACTGATATTAAAATAATCCTAATAGAAACACAACGACTGATTTTGGAAAGGTACATATTTTTAGAAATGTGGAAAAAGTATAATCTCAT